>WNGS01000143.1:148478-165978 GCA_020271785.1 Procambarus virginalis | reverse complement strand
GCAATGAGATAGTGTGAGACCTCTGGTGCTTTGCATCGATCCATGTTATGTGGGAGAATCGTGCCAAATGCTTAATGCACAGACCAGCTATTACCACTAGCTGAGTTTATAACTTTTTAGGAACACACCACCCCCCAGGGGACTCGAACACTGGCCACGAGGGGCAGTTGCACGCTGTATCCACTACACTATACTTCAAGCCATGGCAATGAGATAGTGTGAGACCTCTGGTGCTTTGCATCGATCCCTGTTATGTGGGAGAACTCATGCCAAAGCTTAATGCACAGACTAGCCTATTCCACTAGCTGAAGTTTATAACTTTTTAGGACACTCCACCCACCAGGGGACTCGAACACTGCCAACGAGGTGGCAGTTGCACGCTGTATACTACACTATACTTTAAAAGCCATGGCAATGAGATAGTGTGAGACTCTGGTGCTTTGCATCGATCCCTGTTATGTGCCGTGCCATGGGGCTCTTGGAGGGATAAATTTCCATCTGCAATGAGGCTGTTCCAGTGTGGAAGTACCTGCAGGATGGGAACAGATTTCCCGTAGACATGCTTCTCCAGCTACCAAGTTGCTCCATTGTCTGAAATCATCAGCTTGGGGCATGTTCGGCGTGCTGCGAATCTGCCGAAAGCTTGAATAAATGATTGAGCAGTCATAGCGGGTGTTACCTCTAAATGTATTGCTCTGGTAGTTGCACAGGTGAACAGACAGATGTATGCCTTGATAGGTTGCTTATCTGGAGTCCCCTGTTAGATATATTGCTCCACTACCTGAAGTTTATAACTTTTTAGACACTCCACCCATCAGGGAACTCGAACACTGGCAACGAGGTGGCAGTTGCACGCTGTATCCACTACACTATACTTCAAAGCAATGGCTTTGAGATAGTGTGAGACCTCTGGTGCTTTGCATCGATCCCTGTATGTGGGAGAACTCAGTGCCAAATGTTTAATGCACAGACTAGCCTTTTACCTCTAGCTGAAGTTTATAGCTTTTTAGACACTCCACCCACCAGGGGACTCGAACACTGGCCAACGAGGTGGCAGTTGCAAGCTGTATCCACTACACTATACTTCAAAGCCATGGCAATGAGATAGGTGAGACCTCTCGTGCTTTGCATCGATCACTGTTGTGTGGGAGAACTCGGTGCCAAATGCTTAATGCACAGACTAGCCTATTACCACTAGCTGAAGTTTATAACTTTTTAGACACTCCACCCACCAGGGGACTCGAACACTGGCCAACGAGGTGGCAGTTGCACGCTGTATCCACTACACTATACTTCAAAGCCATGGCAATGAGATAGTGTGAGAACTCTGGTGGTTTGCATCGATCACTGTTATGTAGGAGAACTCAGTGCCAAATGCTTAATGCACAGACTAGCCTATTACCACTAGCTGAAGTTTATAACTTTTTAGACACTCCACCCACCAGTGGACTCGAATACTGGCCAACGAGGTGGCAGTTGCACGCTGTATCCACTACACTATACTTCAAAGCAATGGCAATGAGATACTGTAAGACCTCTGGCGTTTGCATCGATCCCTGTTATGTGGGAGAACTCAGTGCCAAATGCTTAATGCACAGACTAGCCTATTACCACTAGCTGAAGTTTATAACTTTTTAGACACTCCACCCACCAGTGGACTCAAACACTGGCCACGAGGTGGCAGTTGCACGCTGTATCCACTACACTATACTTCAAAGCCATGACAATGAAATAGTGTGAGACCTCTGGTGCTTTGCATCGATTCCTGTTATGTAGGAGAATCAGTGCCAAATGCTTAATGCACAGACTAGCCTAACACCACTAGGCTGGAGTTTATAACTTTTAGACACTCCACCCACCAGGGGACTCGAACAATGGCCAACGAGGTGGCAGATGCACGCTGTATCCACTACACTATACTTCAAAGCCATGGTAATGAGATAGGTTGAGACCTCTTGGTGCTTTGCATCGATCCCTGTTATGTGGGAGAATTCAGTGCCAAATGCTTAATGCACAGACTAGCCTATTACCACTAGCTGAAGTTTATAACTTTTTAGACACTCCACCCACCAGGGGACACGGACACTGGCCAACGAGGTGGCAGTTGCACGTGGTATCCACTACACTATACTTCAAAGCAATGGCTTTGAGAATTGTGAGACCTCTGGTGCTTTGCATCGATCCCTGTTATGTGGGAGAACTCAGTGCCAAATGCTTAATGCACAGACTAGCCTATTACCACTAGCTGAAGTTTATAGCTTTTTAGACACTCCACCCACCAGGGGACTCGAACACTGGCCAACGAGGTGTCAGTTGTATGCTGTATCCACTACACTATACTTCAAAGCCATGGCAGTGAGATAGTGCGAAACCTCTTGTGCTTTGCATCGATCCTTGTTATGTGGGAGAACTCAGTGCCAAATGCTTAATGCACAGACTAGCCTATTACCACTAGCTGAAGTTTATAACTTTTTAGACACTCCACCCACCAGGGGACTTGAACACTGGCCAACGAGGTGGCAGTTGCACGCTGTATCTACTACACTTTACTTTAAAGCCATGGCAATGAGATAGTGTGAGACCTCTACTGCTTTGCATCGATCAATGTTATGTGGGAGAACTCAATGCCAAATGCTTAATGCACAGACTAGCCTATTACCACTAGCTGAAGTTATAACTTTTTAGACCTCCACCCACCAGGGGACTCGAACACTGGCCAACGAGGTTGCAGTTGCACGCTGTATCCACTACACTATACTACAAAGCCATGGCAATGAGATAGTGTAAGACCTCAGGTGCTTTGCATCGATCACTGTTATGTGGGAGTGCTCAGTGCCAAATGCTTACTGCACAGACTAGCCTATTACCACTACCTGAAGTTTATAACTTTTTAGACACTCCACCACCAGGGGACTCGAACACGGGCCAACGAGGTGGCAGTTGCACGCTGTATCCACTACACTATACTTCAAAGCAATGGCTTTGAGATAGTGTGAGACCTCTGGTGCTTTGCATCGATCCCTTTTATGTGGGAGAACTCAGTGTCAAATGTTTAATGCACAGACTAGCCTATTACCACTAGCTGCGGTTTATAGCTTTTTAGACACTCCACCCACCAGGGGACTCGAACACTGGCCAACGAGGTGGCAGTTGCAAGCTGTAACCACTAAACTATACATCAAAGCCATGGCAATGAGATAGTGTGAGACTCTGGTGCTTTGCATCGATCCGTATTATGTGGGAGAACTCAGTGCCAAATGCTTAATGCACAGACCAGCCTATTACCACTAGCTGAAGTTTATAACTTTTTAGATACTCCACCCACCAGGGGACTCGAACACTGGCCAACGAGGTGGCAGTTGCACGCTGTATCCACTACACTATACTTCAAAGCCATGGCAATGAGATAGTGTGAGACATCTGGTGCTTTGCAATCGATCCCTGTTATGTGAGGTGTGACGATAATCTCTTATCAGAGATTTAGCCTGCTATTTTCGTATTTCATCACGTCCTCAACATTATGCAAGATACGTTTTGTAGTGGCTAAACGGATATATCAAGACAGCCACACGCACCTCAACTCCCTCCTTCCCCCCACTCCAGCACCTGCTGCACACCTGGTCGACGCGCCGATCCCTTCAACTGCCTAACTAGCGACTTGCGGCCGTCCAGCATTCTAATTGGCCGCCAACCAACACACCACTCCCGTTCCTCGCCAATCACGATCGTCGCCAGTTATAGTTGGTGTCCCTTGCATTTCTGCCAGCCAGAATATATCTCGTGCTCCTGCTATGAACACCTGAATTTGACCCACCTCGTGTGATCAAAGAAGAGGTTCTTAGCTAGCGCATATATTCCCAGCACCCTTTTATTTTGTAACGTAACCAGTTCCCCCCTTTTCACTTTGTTATAATTTTATATATTTTTCTTTTACATTATATTATATATAAAGCCAAGGTATTGTCTTTATTTTTTTTTGTGTTTTCTAGATTAAAGTAAAGTATTTTATTATATTTTGTGTTTTGTGTTTCTTGCCTTACCACAGATCATCAGACAAGCAGTCGTCTCTTTTTTTTTCTTTTTTTTTATTTAAATTTAGTATGTGGCCCAGCACTGACACCTGCTAGTTGGAAGACTGCCGACCACCATTTCCAACACGTACCGTCACAGGGGGAACTCAGTGACAAATGCTTAATGCACAGACTAGCCTATTACCACTAGCTGAAGTTTATAACTTTTTAGACACTCCACCCACCAGGGGACTCGAACACTGGCCAACGAGGTGGCAGTTGCACACTTTATCCACTACACTATACTTCAAAGCCATGGCAATGAGATAGTGTGAGACCTCTGGTGCTTTGCATCGATCCCTGTTATGTGGGAGAACTCAGTGCCAAATGCTTAATGCACAGACTAGCCTATTACCACTAGCTGAAGTTTATAACTTTTTAGACACTCCACCCACCAGCGGTCTCGACCACTGGCCAACGAGGTGGCAGTTGCACGCTGTATCCACTACACTATACTTCAAAGCCATGGCAAGGAGATAGTGTGAGACCTCTGCTGCTTTGCATGGATCACTGTTATGTGGGAGAACTCAGTGCCAAATGCTTAATGCACAGACTATCCTATTACCACTAGCTGAAGTTTATAACTTTTTAGACACTCCACCCACCAGCGGACTCGAACACTGGCCAACGAGGTGGCAGTTGCCACGCTGTATGCACTACACTATACTTCAAAGCCATGGCAATGAGATAGTGTGAGACCTCTGGTGGTTTGCATCGATCACTGTTATGTAGGAGAACTCAGTGCCAAATGCTTAATGCACAGACTAGCCTATTACCACTAGCTGAAGTTTATAACTTTTTAGACACTCCACCCACCAGTGGACTCGAACACTGGCCAACGAGGTGGCAGTTGCACGCTGTATCCACTACACTATACTTCAAAGCAATGGCAATGAGATACTGTGAGACCTCTGGCGTTTTGCATCGATCCCTGTTATGTGGGAGAACTCAGTGCCAAATGCTTAATGCACAGACTAGCCTATTACCACTAGCTGAAGTTTATAACTTTTAGACACCTCACCCACCAGTGGACTCAAACACTGGCCAACGAGGTGGCAGTTGCACGCTGTATCCACTACACTATACTTCAAATTAATGACAATGAAATAGGGAGCCTCTGGTTGCTTTGCATCGATCCCTGTTATGTGGGGTGTGACGATAATCTCTTATCAGAGATTTAGCCTGCTATTTTCATATTTCATCACGTCCTCAACAATATGCAAGATACGTTTTGTAGTGGGCTAAACGGATATATCAAGACAGCCACACGCACCTCAACTCCCTCCTTCCCCCCCACTCCAGCACCTGCTGCACACCTGGTCGACGCGCTGATCCCTTCAACTGCCTAACTAGCGACTTGCGGCCGTCCAGCGTTCTAATTGGCCGCCAACCAACACACCACTCCCGTTCCTCGCCAATCACGATCGTCGCCAGTTATTGTTGGAGTCCCTTGCATTTCTGCCAGCCAGAATATATCTCGTGCTCCTGCTATAAACACCTGAATTTGACCCACCTCGTGTGATCAAAGAAGAGGTTCTTAGCTAGCGCATATATTCCCAGCACCATTTTATTTGTTAACGTAACCAGTTCCCCCCTTTTTTACTTTGTTATAATTTTATATATTTTTCTTTACATTATATTATATATAAAGCCAAGGTATCGTCTTTATTTTATTTTGTGATTTCTAGATTAAAGTAAAGTATTTTATTATATTTTGTGTTTTGTGTTTCTTGCCTTACCACAGATTATCAGACAAGCAGTCGCTCTTTTTTTTCTTTTTCTTTTTATTAAATTTAGTATATGTGGCCCAGCACTGACACCTGCTAGTTGGAAGACTGCCGACCACCATTTCCAACACGTTACCGTCACAGGGGGAACTCAGTGACAAATGCTTAGATGCACAGACTAGCCTATTACACTAGCTGAAGTTTATAACTTTTTTAGGACACTCACCCACCAGGGGACTCGAACACTGGCCAACGACGGTGGCAGTTGCACACTTTATCCACTACACTATACTTCAAAGCCATGGCAATGAGATAGTGTGAGACCTCTGGTGCTTTGCATCGATCCCTGTTATGTGGTGTGGGAAAAACCTGCTGTGATTGATATAAGAGGAGACTACCAGGGACTTGTACTGAACTAAATTAAAAAATTACTGTATGCAAATTAATTCAACTAAAATCTCTAGCTAGGGTCGTAAATCCTAGCTCCTCTTTTCCTAATGACAGATAATGGGCTGTAAGGGGCAGGTGGGGTGAGTGAATTAGTTGATAGGTTGATTGCAGTTCCACGTCCACCTGCCAACAGGTATCTCACATCAGCTTGTATTTTATACAAGGATAAGATTTTATAAATTCAGTTATATAACTGAACACTGGCTCTGTTTAAATCAGAGATTTAAACATACACAGTCTAGCCTAGCACCTTAGCAATTAACAGCCAATACACTTATACTATAAACAACTTAAATTGTAAATTGTAAAGTATGATAAATGACCTAAATATGGTCTGAGTACTGTTACTGAGTACTAAAATTATTCAATTAAATGAACTTATATGATTACTTAAAAAATAACTAAGCAAGCAATTGTTAACTTAATTTATATATACAAGTATTGCAATGTATATGATCAATGTATATGATTAAATACAGTCAGCTTGTTGAATCTCTTCCTACACTCTGGACACTCATGATTATTTGTTTACTTATTGTGACAATCTTCTCTGACACTGGACACTCATGAGGTTCAGAGCTTGGATAAGATTCTGCTGTACCACAATATTAATAATAAACTCACAGAAATATGAGGCGTTGCCTCGCCTTTTTACCGACTATCAGTCTTATAGAATATTAATGTTATACTAGCTTTAATTGGCCAACTAATACGCTACAGTAATAACATTCAATAAACTTAGCTGAAGCCGGGTGCCTGTCTGACAAAGTGTGCCAGACTGAAGAACTCTCTTGGCGAGTTTAGGCACGATATTTTAGATTACAGCGTTGCTGTTTGATCTAGTAGCGTTGCTACGGATTGGACTGCGTTGCAGAAGATAACAATGAAGATTAGGGATGAGATTAGGGATGAAGGTGGAGACCGCGTCACTAAATGCTCCACTCTACACTTATAGATATAAATGTTCTAGGATTTTCCTTGTTGATATATTGTCCAGGTACTCCCCCAGTTCTAGAGAGTGTTCACTGGTGATAATGATATTAGATAAGGTGTCCTTGAGCTGAAAATGTTCGCTAAGGGACCGTCACGTGTACACTGTTGTGTAAACATACGCGTTCTGCCCCCGGGCTGTGGTGGGCGCTTCTCTCCCGAGATGCCTCCCCCATCCCCCTTGAAAAAGGGGTTACTTACAATGAATATTGATTGATTATTTTTACAGTCTAGACTTATGATTGAGATAAGATGTGATTATAATAAAATATGATATAGGATTTAAAGATTATAAGTAGTACTTGATAATACCACTGACTCTTAATAAGGATTCGATTTTATCTCTACCGGATACTACGTCATGTTCCAATAAATTTTTAATTAACAAATCCTTCTAGAAGCTTCTGGATCCTTGAGAGAACATGCACTAAGTCACGTAGGCATCTATAGGGCCCTATGGCGTACGTGATCATAGTGGCATCATCTAGGATCAAGCTATATAATGAATCTATGTGATTCTGATGATTCTGATATGATTATGATATAGATATGATTGATATATGATATGATATAGAAATAATACATTTCTTAGATGATTATTAGATATGGTGGGTAAAAATTTCCCACATCTTCCAGAGGGAGAGAACTGGCACAGAGTCCTATACTAAGGACAGTAGTAACCATATGTATTTATTTACTCTCCATCGGATTGATAATACAAGTGCAAATTTTGCTTGCACTTTTGTGCGGCTGTCCGTTGTGGACGATTGTGCCTGTTAGGAGTCTGTGGGTCATGTGTAGTTAGAATGTCTTGAGGTCTCTCAGGATCTAACTGCAGCTGGCTCACTGATTCCATGTGGATGAGTTTGTCCAATGTCTTCAGGGAAGTTGTTCCTTTAGACAGGATCTTGACTATTCTCAAAATCCCCTGGCTATCTGGATGGACTGAGACAACTTTACCTAATGGCCAGTCAGCCCTAGGGCCATCACTGTCTACCAAGACAATATCGCCAGGTTGGAGATTAGATATATTATGTGGGACATTGGCCCCATAGTGATGTTCTCGTAGAGATGTAAGATATTCTTTTGTCCAAACATCATTCCATTTTTGGATTATGCTGGACAGATGCTTATACCCCTGAACCAACTCGCTCTGACTCACATATGAGGGATCTCTGATCTCATCATCCACTAGAGATGGTACTGGAGTCAGAAGTCTTCCATACATTAGGTGTGCAGGACTTAATGGCTCATGTTGAGTAGGATCATCAGACAAGTAAGTCAACGGCCGGTTATTCACCCTTGATTCTATTTCCGTGATTACTGTCTGGAGTTCTTGAAGATTGATTTTCTGACGGTGTAGAGATTTTCTCAAGGATCTTTTGACAGTTCCTATTAACCGTTCATAAAATCCTCCGTGCCATGGGGCTCTTGGAGGGATAAATTTCCATCTGCAATGACGCTGTTCCAGTGTGGAAGTAACTGCAGGATGGGAACAGATTTCCCGTAGACATGCTTCTCCAGCTACCAAGTTTGCTCCGTTATCTGAAATCATCAGCTTGGGGCATGATCGGCGTGCTGCGAATCTGCGGAAAGCTTGAATAAATGATTGAGCAGTCATATCGGGTGTTACCTCTAAATGTACTGCCCTGGTGGTAGCACAGGTGAACAGACAGATGTATGCCTTGATAGGTTGCTTATCTGGAGTCCCTGTTAGATATATTGCTCCACTATACTGAAGTTTATAACTTTTTAGACACTCCACCCATCAGGGGACTCGAACACTGGCAACGAGGTGGCAGTTGCACGCTGTATCCACTACACTATACTTCAAAGCAAGCTTTGAGATAGTGTGAGACTCTGGTGCTTTGCATCGATCCCTGTATGTGGGAGAACTCAGTGCCAAATGTTTAATGCACAGACTAGCCTATTACCACTAGCTGAAGTTTATAACTTTTTAGACACTCCACCCACCAGGGGACTCGAACACTGGCCAACGAGGTGGCAGTTGCAAGCTGTATCCACTACACTATACTTCAAAGCCATGGCAATGAGATAGTGTGAGACCTCTCGTGCTTTGCATCGATCCCTGTTATGTGGGAGAACTCGGTGCCAAATGCTTAATGCACAGACTAGCCTATTACCACTAGCTGAAGTTTATAACTTTTTAGACACTCCACCACCAGGGGACTCGAACACTGGCCAACGAGGTGGCAGTTGCACGCTGTATCCACTACACTATACTTCAAAGCCATGGCAATGAGATAGTGTGAGAACTCTGGTGGTTTGCATCGATCCCTGTTATGTAGGAGAACTCAGTGCCAAATGCTTAATGCACAGACTAGCCTATTACCACTAGCTGAAGTTTATAACTTTTTAGACACTCCACCCACCAGTGGACTCGAATACTGGCCAACGAGGTGGCAGTTGCACGCTGTATCCACTACACTATACTTCAAAGCAATGGCAATGAGATACTGTAAGACCTCTGGCGTTTTGCATCGATCCCTGTTATGTGGGAGAACTCAGTGCCAAATGCTTAATGCACAGACTAGCCTATTACCACTAGCTGAAGTTTATAACTTTTTAGACACTCCACCCACCAGTGGACTCAAACACTGGCCAACGAGGTGGCAGTTGCACGCTGTATCCACTACACTATACTTCAAAGCCATGACAATGAAATAGTGTGAGACCTCTGGTGCTTTGCATCGATTCCTGTTATGTAGGAGAACTCAGTGCCAAATGCTTAATGCACAGACTAGCCTATTACCACTAGCTGGAGTTTATAACTTTTTAGACACTCCACCCACCAGGGGACTCGAACAATGGCCAACGAGGTGGCAGATGCACGCTGTATCCACTACACTATACTTCAAAGCCATGGTAATGAGATAGTGTGAGACCTCTGGTGCTTTGCATCGATCCCTGTTATGTGGGAGAATTCAGTGCCAAATGCTTAATGCACAGACTAGCCTATTACCACTAGCTGAAGTTTATAACTTTTTAGACACTCCACCCACCAGGGGACACGGACACTGGCCAACGAGGTGGCAGTTGCACGCTGTATCCACTACACTATACTTCAAAGCAATGGCTTTGAGATATTGTGAGACCTCTGGTGCTTTGCATCGATCCCTGTTATGTGGGAGAACTCAGTGCCAAATGCTTAATGCACAGACTAGCCTATTACCACTAGCTGAAGTTTATAGCTTTTTAGACACTCCACCCACCAGGGGACTCGAACACTGGCCAACGAGGTGTCAGTTGTATGCTGTATCCACTACACTATACTTCAAAGCCATGGCAGTGAGATAGTGCGAGACCTCTGGTGCTTTGCATCGATCCTTGTTATGTGGGAGAACTCAGTGCCAAATGCTTAATGCACAGACTAGCCTATTACCACTAGCTGAAGTTTATAACTTTTTAGACACTCCACCCACCAGGGGACTTGAACACTGGCCAACGAGGTGGCAGTTGCACGCTGTATCTACTACACTTTACTTTAAAGCCATGGCAATGAGATAGTGTGAGACCTCTGCTGCTTTGCATCGATCAATGTTATGTGGGAGAACTCAATGCCAAATGCTTAATGCACAGACTAGCCTATTACCACTAGCTGAAGTTTATAACTTTTTAGACACTCCACCCACCAGGGGACTCGAACACTGGCCAACGAGGTTGCAGTTGCACGCTGTATCCACTACACTATACTACAAAGCCATGGCAATGAGATAGTGTAAGACCTCTGCTGCTTTGCATCGATCACTGTTATGTGGGAGTGACTCAGTGCCAAATGCTTAATGCACAGACTAGCCTATTACCACTACCTGAAGTTTATAACTTTTTAGACACTCCACCCACCAGGGGACTCGAACACGGGCCAACGAGGTGGCAGTTGCACGCTGTATCCACTACACTATACTTCAAAGCAATGGCTTTGAGATAGTGTGAGACCTCTGGTGCTTTGCATCGATCCCTGTTATGTGGGAGAACTCAGTGTCAAATGTTTAATGCACAGACTAGCCTATTACCACTAGCTGAAGTTTATAGCTTTTTAGACACTCCACCCACCAGGGGACTCGAACACTGGCCAACGAGGTGGCAGTTGCACGCTGTATCCACTACACTATACATCAAAGCCATGGCAATGAGATAGTGTGAGACCTCTGGTGCTTTGCATCGATCCTGTTATGTGGAGAACTCAGTGCCAAATGCTTAATGCACAGACTAGCCTATTACCACTAGCTGAAGTTTATAACTTTTTAGACACTCCACCCACCAGGGGACTCGAACACTGGCCAACGAGGTGGCAGTTGCACGCTGTATCCACTACACTATACTTCAAAGCCATGGCAATGAGATAGTGTGAGACATCTGGTGCTTTGCATCGATCCCTGTTATGTGGGGTGTGACGATAATCTCTTATCAGAGATTTAGCCTGCTATTTTCGTATTTCATCACGTCCTCAACAATATGCAAGATACGTTTTGTAGTGGCTAAACGGATATATCAAGACAGCCACACGCACCTCAACTCCCTCCTTCCCCCCCACTCCAGCACCTGCTGCACACCTGGTCGACGCGCCGATCCCTTCAACTGCCTAACTAGCGACTTGCGGCCGTCCAGCATTCTAATTGGCCGCCAACCAACACACCACTCCCGTTCCTCGCCAATCACGATCGTCGCCAGTTATTGTTGGAGTCCCTTGCATTTCTGCCAGCCAGAATATATCTCGTGCTCCTGCTATGAACACCTGAATTTGACCCACCTCGTGTGATCAAATAAGAGGTTCTTAGCTAGCGCATATATTCCCAGCACCTTTATTTTGTTAACGTAACCAGTTCCCCCCTTTTCACTTTGTTATAATTTTATATATTTTTTTTTACATTATATTATATATAAAGCCAAGGTATTCGTCTTTATTTTTTTTTGTGTTTTCTAGATTAAAGTAAAGTATTTTATTATATTTTGTGTTTTGTGTTTCTTGCCTTACCACAGATCATCAGACAAGCAGTCGCTCTCTTTTTTTTTCTTTTTTTTTATTTAAATTTAGTATATGTGGCCCAGCACTGACACCTGCTAGTTGGAAGACTGCCGACCACCATTTCCAACACGTTACCGTCACAGGGGGAACTCAGTGACAAATGCTTAATGCACAGACTAGCCTATTACCACTAGCTGAAGTTTATAACTTTTTAGACACTCCACCCACCAGGGGACTCGAACACTGGCCAACGAGGTGGCAGTTGCACGCTTATCCACTACACTATACTTCAAAGCCATGGCAATGAGATAGTGTGAGACCTCTGGTGCTTTGCATCGATCCCTGTTATGTGGGAGAACTCAGTGCCAAATGCTTAATGCACAGACTAGCCTATTACCACTAGCTGAAGTTTATAACTTTTTAGACACTCCACCCACCAGGGGACTCGACCACTGGCCAACGAGGTGGCAGTTGCACGCTGTATCCACTACACTATACTTCAAAGCCATGGCAAGGAGATAGTGTGAGACCTCTGCTGCTTTGCATCGATCACTGTTATGTGGGAGAACTCAGTGCCAAATGCTTAATGCACAGACTATCCTATTACCACTAGCTGAAGTTTATAACTTTTTAGACACTCCACCCACCAGCGGACTCGAACACTGGCCAACGAGGTGGCAGTTGCACGCTGTATCCACTACACTATACTTCAAAGCCATGGCAATGAGATAGTGTGAGACCTCTGGTGGTTTGCATCGATCCCTGTTATGTAGGAGAACTCAGTGCCAAATGCTTAATGCACAGACTAGCCTATTACCACTAGCTGAAGTTTATAACTTTTTAGACACTCCACCCACCAGTGGACTCGAACACTGGCCAACGAGGTGGCAGTTGCACGCTGTATCCACTACACTATACTTCAAAGCAATGGCAATGAGATACTGTGAGACCTCTGGCGTTTTGCATCGATCCCTGTTATGTGGGAGAACTCAGTGCCAAATGCTTAATGCACAGACTAGCCTATTACCACTAGCTGAAGTTTATAACTTTTTAGACACTCCACCCACCAGTGGACTCAAACACTGGCCAACGAGGTGGCAGTTGCACGCTGTATCCACTACACTATACTTCAAAGCCATGACAATGAAATAGTGTGAGACCTCTGGTGCTTTGCATCGATCCCTGTTATGTGGGGTGTGACGATAATCTCTTATCAGAGATTTAGCCTGCTATTTTCATATTTCATCACGTCCTCAACAATATGCAAGATACGTTTTGTAGTGGGCTAAACGGATATATCAAGACAGCCACACGCACCTCAACTCCCTCCTTCCCCCCCACTCCAGCACCTGCTGCACACCTGGTCGACGCGCTGATCCCTTCAACTGCCTAACTAGCGACTTGCGGCCGTCCAGCGTTCTAATTGGCCGCCAACCAACACACCACTCCCGTTCCTCGCCAATCACGATCGTCGCCAGTTATTGTTGGAGTCCCTTGCATTTCTGCCAGCCAGAATATATCTCGTGCTCCTGCTATAAACACCTGAATTTGACCCACCTCGTGTGATCAAATAAGAGGTTCTTAGCTAGCGCATATATTCCCAGCACCATTTTATTTTGTTAACGTAACCAGTTCCCCCCTTTTCACTTTGTTATAATTTTATATATTTTTCTTTTACATATATTATATATAAAGCCAAGGTATCGTCTTTATTTTATTTTGTTTTCTAGATTAAAGTAAAGTATTTTATATATTTTGTGTTTTGTGTTTCTTGCCTTACCACAGATTATCAGACAAGCAGTCGCTCTTTTTTTTCTTTTTCTTTTATTTAAATTTAGTATATGTGGCCCAGCACTGACACCTGCTAGTTGGAAGACTGCCGACCACCATTTCCAACACGTTACCGTCACAGGGGGAACTCAGTGACAAATGCTTAATGCACAGACTAGCCTATTACACTAGCTGAAGTTTATAACTTTTTAGACACTCCACCCACCAGGGGACTCGAACACTGGCCAACGAGGTGGCAGTTGCACACTTTATCCACTACACTATACTTCAAAGCCATGGCAATGAGATAGTGTGAGACCTCTGGTGCTTTGCATCGATCCCTGTTATGTGGGAGAACTCAGTGCCAAATGCTTAATGCACAGACTAGCCTATTACCACTAGCTGAAGTTTATAACTTTTTAGACACTCCACCCACCAGGGGACTCGACCACTGGCCAACGAGGTGGCAGTTGCACGCTGTATCCACTACACTATACTTCAAAGCCATGGCAAGGAGATAGTGTGAGACCTCTGCTGCTTTGCATCGATCACTGTTATGTGGGAGAACTCAGTGCCAAATGCTTAATGCACAGACTATCCTATTACCACTAGCTGAAGTTTATAACTTTTTAGACACTCCACCCACCAGCGGACTCGAACACTGGCCAACGAGGTGGCAGTTGCACGCTGTATCCACTACACTATACTTCAAAGCCATGGCAATGAGATAGTGTGAGACTCTGGTGGTTTGCATCGATCCCTGTTATGTGGGAGAACTCAGTGCCAAATGCTTAATGCACAGACTAGCCTATTACCACTAGCTGAAGTTTATAACTTTTTAGACACTCCACCCACCAGGGGACTCGAACACTGGCCAACGAGGTGGCAGTTGCACGCTGTATCCACTACACTATACTTCAAAGCCATGGCAATGAGATAGTGTGAGACCTCTGGTGCTTTGCATCGATCCCTGTTATGTAGGAGAACTCAGTGCCAAATGCTTAATGCACAGACTAGCCTATTACCACTAGCTGAAGTTTATAACTTTTTAGACACTCCACCCACCAATGGACTCGAACACTGGCCAACGAGGTGGCAGTTGCACGCTGTATCCACTACACTATACTTCAAAGCAATGGCAATGAGATAGTGTGAGACCTCTGGGCTTTGCATCGATCCCTGTTATGTGGGAGAACTCAGTGCCAAATGCTTAATGCACAGACTAGCCTATTACCACTAGCTGAAGTTTATAACTTTTTAGACACTCCACCCACCAGGGGACTCAAACACTGGCCAACGAGGTGGCAGTTGCACGCTGTATCCACTACACTATACTTCAAAGCCATGGCAATGAATAGTGTGAGACCTCTGGGCTTTGCATCGATTCTGTTATGTGGGAGAACTCAGTGCCAAATGCTTAATGCACAGACTAGCCTATTACCACTAGCTGGAGTTTATAACTTTTTAGGACCACCCACCAGGGGACTCGAACACTGGCCAACGAGGTGGCAGTTGCACGCTGTATCCACTACACTATACTTCAAAGCCATGGCAATGTGATAGTGTGAGACTCTGGTGCTTTGCATCGATCCTGTTATGTGGGGAAACAGTGCCAAATGCTTAATGCACAGACTAGCCTATTACAACTAGCTGAAGTTTATAACTTTTTAGACACTCCCCCACCAGGGGACTCGAACACTGGCCAACGAGGTGGCAGTTGCACGCTGTATCCACTACAATATACTTCAAAGCCATGGCAATGAGATAGTGTGAGACCTCTGGTGCTTTGCATCGATCACTGTTATGTGGAGAACTCAGTGCCAAATGCTTAATGCACAGACTAGCCTATTACCACTAGCTGAAGTTTATAACTTTTTAGACACTCCACCCACCAGGGGACTCGAACACTGGCCAACGAGGTGGCAGTTGCACGCTGTATCCACTACACTATACTTCAAAGCCATGGCAATGAGATAGTGTGAGTCCTCTGGTGCTTTGCATCGATCAATGTTATGTGGGAGAACTCAGTGCCAAATGCTTAATGCACAGACTAGCTATTACCACTAGCTGAAGTTTATAACTTTTTAGACACTCCACCCACCAGTGGACTCAAACACTGGCCAACGAGGTGGCAGTTACACGCTGCATCCACTACACTATACTTCAAAGCCATGGCAATGAAATAGTGTGAGACCTCTGGTGCTTTGCACGATCCCTGTTATGTGGGGGAACTCAGTGACAAATGCTTAATGCACAGACTAGCCTATTACCACTAGCTGAAGTTTTAACTTTTAGACACTCCACCACCAGAGGACTCGAACACTGGCCAATTAGGTGGCAGTGCACGCTGTATCCACTACACTATACTCCAAAGCCATGGCAATGAAATAGTGTGAGACCTCTGGTGCTTTGCATCGATTCCTGTTATGTAGGAGAACTCAGTGCCAAATGCTTAATGTACAGACTAGCCTATTACCACTAGCTAGAGTTTATAACTTTTTAGACACTCCCCCACCAGGGGACTCGAACACTGGCCAACGAGGTGGCAGTTGCACGCTGTACCACTACACTATACTTCAAAGCCATGGTAATGAGATAGTGTGAGACCTCTGGTGCTTTGCATCGATCCCTGTTATGTGGGAGAACTCAGTGCCAAATGCTTAATGCACAGACTAGCCTATTACCACTAGCTGAAGTTTAAACTTTTTAGACACTCACCCACCAGGGGACTCGAAGACTGGCCAACGAGGTGGCAGTTGCACGCTGTATCCACTACACTATACTTCAAAAGCCATGGTAATGAGATAGTGTGAGACCTTGGTGCTTTGCATCGATCCCTGTTATGTGGGAGAACTCAGTGCCAAATGCTTAATGCACAGACTAGCCTATTACCACTAGCTGAAGTTTATAAATTTTTAGACACTCCACCCACCAGGGGACTCGAACACTGGCCAACGAGGTGGCAGTTGCACGCTGTATCCACTACACTATACTTCAAAGCCATGGCAATGAGATAGTGTGAGACTCTGGTGCTTTGCATCGATCCCTGTTATGTGAGAGAACTCAGTGCCAAATGCTAATGCACAGACTAGCCTATTACCACTAGCTGAGTTTATAACTTTTAGACACTCCACCACCAGGGACTCGAAGATGGCCAACGAGGTGGCAGTTGCACGCTGTATCCACTACACTATACTCCAAAGCCATGGCAATGAAATAGTGTGAGACCTCTGGTGCTTTGCATCGATTCGTTATGTAGGAGAAACTCAGTGCCAACTGCTTAATGCACAGACTAGCCTATTACCACTAGCTGGAGTTTATAACTTTTTAGACACTCCACCCACCAGGGGACTCGAACACTGGCCAACGAGGTGGCAGTTGCACGCTGTATCCACTACACTATACTTCAAAACCATGGCCATGAGATAGTGTGAGACCTCTGGTGCTTTGCATCGATCCCTGTTATGTGGGAGAACTCAGTGCCAAATGCTTAATGCACTGACCAC
>WNGS01000143.1:113424-148453 GCA_020271785.1 Procambarus virginalis | reverse complement strand
AGACCAGCCTATTACCACTAGCTGAAGTTTATAACTTTTTAGATACTCCACCCACCAGGGGACTCGAACACTGGCCAACGAGGTGGCAGTTGCACGCTGTATCCACTACACTATACTTCAAAGCCATGGCAATGAGATAGTGTGAGACATCTGGTGCTTTGCAATCGATCCCTGTTATGTGAGGTGTGACGATAATCTCTTATCAGAGATTTAGCCTGCTATTTTCGTATTTCATCACGTCCTCAACATTATGCAAGATACGTTTTGTAGTGGCTAAACGGATATATCAAGACAGCCACACGCACCTCAACTCCCTCCTTCCCCCCACTCCAGCACCTGCTGCACACCTGGTCGACGCGCCGATCCCTTCAACTGCCTAACTAGCGACTTGCGGCCGTCCAGCATTCTAATTGGCCGCCAACCAACACACCACTCCCGTTCCTCGCCAATCACGATCGTCGCCAGTTATAGTTGGTGTCCCTTGCATTTCTGCCAGCCAGAATATATCTCGTGCTCCTGCTATGAACACCTGAATTTGACCCACCTCGTGTGATCAAAGAAGAGGTTCTTAGCTAGCGCATATATTCCCAGCACCCTTTTATTTTGTAACGTAACCAGTTCCCCCCTTTTCACTTTGTTATAATTTTATATATTTTTCTTTTACATTATATTATATATAAAGCCAAGGTATTGTCTTTATTTTTTTTTGTGTTTTCTAGATTAAAGTAAAGTATTTTATTATATTTTGTGTTTTGTGTTTCTTGCCTTACCACAGATCATCAGACAAGCAGTCGTCTCTTTTTTTTTCTTTTTTTTTATTTAAATTTAGTATGTGGCCCAGCACTGACACCTGCTAGTTGGAAGACTGCCGACCACCATTTCCAACACGTACCGTCACAGGGGGAACTCAGTGACAAATGCTTAATGCACAGACTAGCCTATTACCACTAGCTGAAGTTTATAACTTTTTAGACACTCCACCCACCAGGGGACTCGAACACTGGCCAACGAGGTGGCAGTTGCACACTTTATCCACATACACTAATCGTTCAAGCAGCATGAGCAATGAGATAGTGTGAGACCTCTGGTTGCTTTGCATCGATCCCTGTTACTGTGGAGAACTCAGTGCCAAATGCTTAATGCACAGACTAGCCTATCACCACTAGCTGAAGTTTATGGGCAACTTTTTAGACACTCCACCCACAGCAGCGGTCCGATACCACGGTGGCCAAGAGGTGGCAGTTGCACGGTTGTATCCACTACACTATACTTCAAAGCTATGGCGATAGGATAGTGTGAGATTCCTTGCTTAGCTTTGCATCGGGTCACTGTATATGTGGGAGAACTCCAGTGCCAATGCCTTAATACAGACAGCTAGTCCTATTGAACCCTAGCTGAAGTTTAAACTTCTTTAGACACTCCACCCACTTCAATGCGTTACTCGTGAACACTGGCCAACGTTAGGAATAGCAGTTGCCAACATGCATGAATAATGCACATACACTGATACTGTCAAGAGCCCATGGCAATGAGACATAGTGTGAGACCGTCTGGTGGTATTGTCATCCGTATCACTGGTATATTATGTACGGGAGCCGAACTATGGCCAAATGCTTAAGCCAGACCTGCCTATTTAGCCACTAGCTGAAGATTCTATAACATTTTTAGCACACTCCACCCACCAGGTGGACTCGAACACTGGCCAACGTGTGACGTTCGAGCAGTGCAGTGTACTCCCTCACTACTCTAAAGCCATATGCACATGAGATAGCTGTGAGACCGCTGTGCGTTTGCAATCGATCCCGGTTGAATGTGAGAACTCTAGTGCCATGACTGTTGTAATGCGACAGACTAGCCTATACCACTAGCGTGAAGTTTTTCATAACTTTTAGATCACCTCACACCCCCAGGACTCAACACGGCCCAACGGGGGCAGTTGCAGGCGCGTTCCGTGACTACACTACTTCAATATGCACAAGAAATAGGGAGCTGTTGCTTGACGACCTGTTTGTGTGTGACGTATCTCTTTAGGATTTAGCGCTATTTTTCATCGACGTCCTAACATTGAGATATTTTGTAGTGGAGCAAACTCGCATGCTATTTACCATATGAAGCTATGAGATACTAGGTTGCTCATTTCACCAACCCATGGACGTCCCCTCAAAGCGCGAATTCCCACATCCATCAACTACTTCACGCAAGAGATGGGACATCAGTGGTGCTGCACGAACCCTTTGGGGACAGCAATGCTGGACAGCGACTATGACCACCTTTGGTTAACCCAGAATTTTATATCTGCCACGTCCCCACACAAGACTTCACGGCCAGAGGGCGTTGCACGGCCCGATCAGCTTACAAGCCAGCAATATCTGAAACTGTCGGCATGCGTTCCAGGTATGTGGGACTGCATGTATGTACAATCACCACTTCCACGTATCCTCGCAACAGCGTATCGCGCATATTGTTAGAACGTCCTTCATCTGCCACCAGAGATGTGACATTGGAGGTGCCAGTGCTCCTGTATCAATACACTGAATACTCCACCATCGTGTGGGCATAAGAATGGGTATCTTAGCTGGCGGCTTATATTCCATGCCCATGTTTATTCATGTTAAGCGATAAATTCCAGCTTAGCCAAAGACGACCTTTTATTACTTCTCGGTCTGTAATTTAGTAATTTCTATTTTATTAGCACAGAGGGCTACTCGCTTACTTTAGTTGGATTTCTAGATAACTGGCAAACGATTTATATATTTGTGTTTGGTCAGTTGCTACAGATTATCATGACACTAGTCGCTCTTTTCTTCTTTTATCTAAATGTAGATAATGAGGTCGACTGACACCTGCTAGTTGGAACGACTGGACCCCTTTCCAGTTCGTCAGGGGGAACTCTATGACAAAGTGCTTAGATCACGAAGCCTTTAGCACGTAGCTGAGCTTTTAGTAACTTTGTTTATGGACACGCCTTACCACCCACCAGGGGACTCAACACTGGCCAACGACGTACGGCATTTTGCGATGGCACTGCTGTACTCGCACGTACACTATACTTCGAAAGCCAGGCAATGAGATGTGTGGAGACCTCTGGTGCTTTGTGATCGATCCCTGTTATGTGGGTAGAACTCAGTGCCAAATGCTTAATGCACAGACTAGCCTAATTATCACATAGCTGAAGTTTATAACTTTTTAGCACTCCACCCACCAGGGGACTTCGACCACTGGGCCAAATCGAGTGGCGTTGCCACATGTAGTCAATACACATATACTTCAAAGCCATGGCAATGGAGTTTATGTAGACCCGGTCTGTGTCAGATCATTTTGTGGATCTCCGTGCTATTGCAAGTGGTCGATGTTATGTGGGAACTCAGTCCAAGCTAGCCAGACTCCTTTACCACAGCTGAAGTTTATAAGCGTTGTTAGACACGTCCACCCCCAGGGTAACTCGAACACTGGCCAACGAGTGGCGGGTGGCGTTTAGCACGCGTATGCAATACCTAATTAAAGCCATGGTAAGGATGATAGTGGAGACCTCTGTGTTTCGCATCGGATCCTGTTATGTGAGGAAACTCAGTGCCAATGATTCAATGCACAGACTAGCCTTTACCCCGTACCACTGAAGTTTAGTAACTTTTAGACACTCCACCTCCACCAGTGGACTCGACACTGGCCAACGAGTGGCATTTGCACGCTGTATTCCCTACATTATACTTCAAAGATCCATGGCAATGTGATAGTGTGAGAATCTGGTGGTTTGCATCGATCACTGTTATGTGGAGAACTCGAGTGCCAAATCTAATGCACAACTAGCTATTACCACTAGCTGAAGTTATAACTATTTATTGAACTCCACCCACCGAAGGACTCGAACACTGGCCAAACGATGGCATTGCACTCTGTATCCACTACACTATACTTCAAAGCTGGCAATGAGATATGGATGAGAGCCTCTGGGCGTTTGCATCCTATCCCTGTTATGTGGGAGATATCAGTGCCAAAGGCTAATGCATCGACTACGCCCTATGCTACCTAGCTTGAAGTTTATAACTTTTTAGACACTACCCACCAGGGAACTCAAACACTGGCCAACGAGGGTGGGCAGTTGCACGCTGTATCTCACTACACTCTACTTCAAAGCCATGGCAATGAGAATAGTGTGAGACTCTGGTGCTCTTGCATCGATCCCTGTTATGTAGGGAAGCATAAGTGCACAAATGCTTAATGCACAGACTACAGCCTATTACCACTAGCTGGAGTTTATAACTTTTTAGACACACTCCACCCACCAGGGTACTCGAACACTGGCCAACGAAGGTGGCAGTGCACGCTTAATCCACTACACATACTACTTCAAAGCCATGGCATGTGATTAGTGTAAGACCTCGGTGGCTTTGCATCGATCCTTTGTATAGTGGGGAACTCAGTGCCAATGCTTAATGCACAGGACTAGCCTATTACCAACTACTGAATTTATAACTTTTTTAGACACTCCACCCACCAGGTGGACTCGAACACTGGCCAACGAGGTGGCAGTATGCCACGCTGTATTCCACTCCATAACTTCAAAGCCATGGCAATGAGATAGGGCATGACCTTACTGTGCGTTTGCCATCGTCCCTGTTATGTGGAACTCAGTGCCAAATGCTTGATGCACAGATTAGCCTATATACCACTGGCTGAATTTTATAACTTTTAGACACCCAACCCACCAGGAGACTCCGACACCACTGGCGCAACGATTGGCAGTTGCACGGCTGGTATCCCTACACTATACTTCAAATCCTGACATATGTGATAGTGAGAGTCCATCTGCTGCTTTGCATCGTATCCTGTTATGTGGGAGACTCTGTTGCCAAATGCTTATCACAAGACTACCTATTACACTACTGAAGTTTATAACTTATTTAGACCTCCCACATCCCCCACCAGTGGACTCGAACACATGGCCAAGACGAGGTGGGGCAGTTTACACGGGCTGTAGGGTCCACGGTACATATGAATTCAAGAAAGCCAGCATGGCATATTGAAAGGGTATAGTGCTGGACCCTTCTGTTGCTTTGCATGGGGGGGGGGGAGCGATCCCTGTTATGTGGGGAACTCGTGCAAATGCTACATGCACACTCATCCTCATTACCACTAGACTGAAGTTTTAACTTTTTAGCACTCCACCACCAGAGGTACTATACGATCAACACTGGCAATGGTTGGCAGTTGCACCTGTACTCCACTACACTATACTCTAAAGCCATGGCAATGATATATGTGTTTGAGACGGCTCTGGTGCTTTGCATCGATCCCTTGTTATGTAGGAGAACTCAGTTGCCAAATGCTTAATGTACACGACTAGCCTATTACCACTAGCTGAAGTTTTATACTTTTTAGACAACTCCCCCACCAGGGGACTCGAACCCACCTGGCCCCACACTGAAATCACGGTGGACGAGGTCGTTGCCGCTTCCCACTACACTATACTTCAAGCCAGGCTAATGAGATAGTGTGAAGATCTGGTGCTTTGCATCGATACCGTATATGTGGAAGAACTCAAGTGCCAAATGCTTATGCCACAGACTAGCTATACCACTAGCTGAAGTTTATTACTTTTTTAGACACTCCACCCACCAGGGACTCGAACGACTGCCAACGAGGTGGCAGTTGCACGCTGTATCCACTACACTATACTTCAATAGCCATGGTAATGAGATAGTGGAGCCCTCTGGGCTTTGGCATCGATGCGCCTGTTTATGTGGGAGAATCAGTGCCATATCTTCAGCATGACCAGGCCTATTACCACAGCGAAGCTTTTATAACTTTTTAAACTCCCCCTCCAGGGGACTCGAACACTGGTCAACGAGGTGGCAGATGCACGCTGTATCCACTACACCACTACTCACAGCCCTGGCAATGAGATAGTGTGAACTTGGTGCTTTGCATCGATCAGTGTTATGTTGAGAGACTCAGTGCCAAATGCTAATGACAACTACCAATATACCATAGCTGAAGTTTATAAACTTTTTAGACCACATGCACCCACCCAGCGGGCCGAAGACTGGCCAACGAACGGTGCATTGCACGCTGTATCCTCTACACTATACTCAAAGCCTGGCAATGAATAGTGTGAGACCTCTGGTGCTTTGCATGGCGTTCCCTGTTATGAGGGAACCAGGCGAGACTCTATGCAACAGTATCTGCCCGACTGTCATTAACCACTAGTGAAGTTTATAACTTTTAGACCTCCACCCACCGGGGACTCGCACTGGCCAACGAGGGTGGCATTGCACGCTGTATCCACTACTAACTTCAAACCTGCAATGTAGAGAGTGTGAGAAACTCTGGTGCTTTTGCATCGCTTCCCTGCTAGGTGAGACACCTCAGTGCCCAAATGCTTAATGCACCTGACTCAGCCTTTCACCCAGCTGAAGCTTATAAACTTTTTAGAACACCCCCCTCAGGAGGACTGAAACTGGCCAACGATGGTGGCAGTTGCACGCTGTATCCACAGATATACTTCAAAGCCATGGCAATGAGATAGTGTGAGGCCTTTGGTGCTTTGCATCGATTCCTGTTATGTGGGCTTAATGCACAGACTAGCCTATTACCACTAGCTGAAGTTTATAACTTTTTAGACACTCCACCCACCAGGGAACTCGAACACTGGCCAACGAGGTGGCAGTTGCACGCTGTATCCACTACATTATACTTCAAAGCCATATAGAGAGGTAGGAATTCTGGTGTATTTAACCAACCAGAACTCCATTCCTCTCCAGGCAATGAGATAGTGTGAGACCTCTGGTGCTTTGCATCGATCCCTGTTATGTGGGAGAACTCAGTGCCAATGCTTAATGCACAGACTAGCCTATTACCACTAGCTGAAGTTTATAACTTTTTAGACACTCCACCCACCAGGGGACTCGAACACTGGCCAACGAGGTGGCAGTTGCACGCTGTATCCACTACACTATACTCCAAAGCCATATAGAGAGGTAGGAATTCTGGTGTATTTAACCAACCAGAACTCCATTCCTCTCCCAGGCAATGAGATAGTGTGAGACCTCTGGTGCTTTGCATCGATCCCTGTTATGTGGGAGAACTCAGTGCCAAATGCTAATGCACAGACTAGCCTATTACCACTTGCTGAAGTTTATAACTTTTTAGACACTCCACCCACCAGGGACTCGAACACTGGCCAACGAGGTGGCAGTTGCACGCTGTATCCACTACACTATACTTCAAAGCCATATAGAGAGGTAGGAATTCTGGTGTATTTAACCAACCAGAACTCCATTCCTCTCCCAGGCAATGAGATAGTGTGAGACCTCTGGTGCTTTGCATCGATCCCTGTTATGTGGGAGAACACAATGCCAAATGCTTTATGCACAGACTAGCCTAATACCACTAGCTGAAGTTTATAACTTTTTAGACACTCCACCCACCAGGGGACTCGAACACTGGCCAACGAGGTGGCAGTTGCACGCTGTATCCACTACACTATACTTCAAAGCCATATAGAGAGGTAGGAATTCTGGTGTATTTAACCAACCAGAACTCCATTCCTCTCCCAGGCAATGAGATAGTGTGAGACCTCTGGTGCTTTGCATCGATCCCTGTTATGTGGGAGAACTCAGTGCCAAATGCTTTATGCACAGACTAGCCTATTACCACTAGCTGAAGTTTATAACTTTTTAGACACTCCACCCACCAGGGGACTCGAACACTGGCCAACGAGGTGGCAGTTGCACGCTGTATCCACTACACTATACTTCAAAGCCATATAGAGAGGTAGGAATTCTGGTGTATTTAACCAACCAGAACTCCATTCCTCTCCCAGGCAATGAGATAGTGTGAGACCTCTGGTGCTTTGCATCGATCCCTGTTATGTGGGAGAACTCATTGCCAAATGCTTAATGCACAGACTAGCCTATTACCACTAGCTGAAGTTTATAACTTTTTAGACACTCCACCCACCAGGGGACTCGAACACTGGCCAACGAGGTGGCAGTTGCACGCTGTATCCACTACACTATACTTCAAAGCCATATAGAGAGGTAGGAATTCTGGTGTATTTAACCAACCAGAACTCCATTCCTCTCCCAGGCAATGAGATAGTGTGAGACCTCTGGTGCTTTGCATCGATCCCTGTTATGTGGGAGAACTCAGTGCCAAATGCTTAATGCACAGACTAGCCTATTACCACTAGCTGAAGTTTATAACTTTTTAGACACTCCACCCACCAGGGGACTCGAACACTGGCCAACGAGGTGGCAGTTGCACGCTGTATCCACTACACTATACTTCAAAGCCATATAGAGAGGTAGGAATTCTGGTGTATTTAACCAACCAGAACTCCATTCCTCTCCCAGGCAATGAGATAGTGTGAGACCTCTGGTGCTTTGCATCGATCCCTGTTATGTGGGAGAACTCAGTGCCAAATGCTTAATGCACAGACTAGCCTATTACCACTAGCTGAAGTTTATAACATTTTAGACACTCCACCCACCAGGGACTCGAACACTGGCCAACGAGGTGGCAGTTGCACGCTGTATCCACTACACTATACTTCAAAGCCATATAGAGAGGTAGGAATTCTGGTGTATTTAACCAACCAGAACTCCATTCCTCTCCCAGGCAATGAGATAGTGTGAGACCTCTGGTGCTTTGCATCGATCCCTGTTATGTGGGAGAACTCAGTGCCAAATGCTTAATGCACAGACTAGCCTATTACTACTCAGCCCGTCCTCCAACAAAGATCCAAAGTGATTCCATGCACCCGCCAAACCCCTGTTTATGAATGAAAAGCGGTTTACACACGACTCACAACTGCTGGCGTTCGAACATATCCGGACAAGTGCTTCAGTGACGAATTTTGTTCGAATCACAACGCTATAATGCTTCACCCACGTAGTACAAATACAAATAATCGCCAACAGAACCTAAACACCTGACCTAACCTATCCTATGCCTATGTATACACAATATGCCAATATATTATAATATTATTTATACTTGAGAAATTCCCGTTTTGAATGAACAGCATGTTAAAATTTATGAATGCGTCTGTGGGGTTGACCGCTGAATGTAATGGACTTGAGTCGAGGACGGGTTGTACTACTAGCTAAAGTTTATAACTTTTTAGACACTCCACCCACCAGGGGACTCGAACACTGGCCAACGAGGTGGCAGTTGCACGCTGTATCCACTACACTATACTTCAAAGCCATATAGAGAGGTAGGAATTCTGGTGTATTTAACCAACCAGAACTCCATTCCTCTCCCAGGCAATGAGATAGTGTGAGACCTCTGGTGCTTTGCATCGATCCCTGTTATGTGGGAGAACTCAGTGCCAAATGCTTAATGCACAGACTAGCCTATTACCACTAGCTGAAGTTTATAACTTTTTAGACACTCCACCCACCAGGGGACTCGAACACTGGCCAACGAGGTGGCAGTTGCACGCTGTATCCACTACACTATACTTCAAAGCCATATAGAGAGGTAGGAATTCTGGTGTATATAACCAACCAGAACTCCATTGCTCTCCCAGGCAATGAGATAGTGTGAGACCTCTGGTGCTTTGCATCGATCCCTGTTATGTGGGAGAACTCAGTGCCAAATGCTTAATGCACAGACTAGCCTATTACCACTAGCTGAAGTTTATAACTTTTTAGACACTCCACCCACCAGGGGACTCGAACACTGGCCAACGAGGTGGCAGTTGCACGCTGTATCCACTACACTA
The DNA here is from genome assembly GCA_020271785.1 of Procambarus virginalis. Taxonomy (NCBI): domain Eukaryota; kingdom Metazoa; phylum Arthropoda; class Malacostraca; order Decapoda; family Cambaridae; genus Procambarus; species Procambarus virginalis. The sequence continues at coordinate 138,723 of WNGS01000143.1, read as the reverse complement.
TACTTCAAAGCCATATAGAGAGGTAGGAATTCTGGTGTATATAACCAACCAGAACTCCATTCCTCTCCCAGGCAATGAGATAGTGTGAGACCTCTGGTGCTTTGCATCGATCCCTGTTATGTGGGAGAACTCAGTGCCAAATGCTTAATGCATTTGGCACTGAGTGTCCCAGTTTTGGAGCTTGCCTTCTCCCCTGGCGTATGGGGTTCGCGCCCCTGCGCCTTCGGGTTGGTTCGTCTTCTGGCTGTGGCCTCCTCCGGCCCCAAGCCCGGGCGTTCGCGCCCGCCGCGATCCGCTCCGAGGACATAATCAGGTGGGGAGTTTGACTGGGGCGGTACATCTGTCAAATGATAACGCAGGTGTCCTAAGGCCAGCTCAGCGTGGACAGAAACCTCGCGTAGAGCAAAACCCTTAATGATCCGCTCCGAGGACATTATCAGGTGGGGAGTTTGACTGGGGCGGTACATCTGTCAAATGATAACGCAGGTGTCCTAAGGCCAGCTCAGCGTGGACAGAAACCTCGCGTAGAGCAAAAGGGCCATTGATCCGCTCCGAGGACATTATCAGGTGGGGAGTTTGACTGGGGCGGTACATCTGTCAAATGATAACGCAGGTGTCCTAAGGCCAGCTCAGCGTGGACAGAAACCTCGCGTAGAGCAAAAGGGCCCACTCTTAATGAGACCAGAGGTCTCACACTATCTCATTGCCTTGGAGAGGAATGGAGTTCTGGTTGGTTAAATACACCAGAATTCCTACCTCTCTATATGGCTTTGAAGTATAGTGTAGTGGATACAGCGTGCAACTGCCACCTCGTTGGCCAGTGTTCGAGTCCCCTGGTGGGTGGAGTGTCTAAAAAGTTATAAACTTCAGCTAGTGGTAATAGGCTAGTCTGTGCATTAAGCATTTGGCACTGAGTTCTCCCACATAACAGGGATCGATGCAAAGCACCAGAGGTCTCACACTATCTCATTGCCTGGGAGAGGAATGGAGTTCTGGTTGGTTAAATACACCAGAATTCCTACCTCTCTATATGGCTTTGAAGTATAGTGTAGTGGATACAGCGTGCAACTGCCACCTCGTTGGCCAGTGTTCGAGTCCCCTGGTGGGTGGAGTGTCTAAAAAGTTATAAACTTCAGCTAGTGGTAATAGGCTAGTCTGTGCATTAAGCATTTGGCACTGAGTTCTCCCACATAACAGGGATCGATGCAAAGCACCAGAGGTCTCACACTATCTCATTGCCTGGGAGAGGAATGGAGTTCTGGTTGGTTAAATACACCAGAATTCCTACCTCTCTATATGGCTTTGAAGTATAGTGTAGTGGATACAGCGTGCAACTGCCACCTCGTTGGCCAGTGTTCGAGTCCCCTGGTGGGTGGAGTGTCTAAAAAGTTATAAACTTCAGCTAGTGGTAATAGGCTAGTCTGTGCATTAAGCATTTGGCACTGAGTTCTCCCACATAACAGGGATCGATGCAAAGCACCAGAGGTCTCACACTATCTCATTGCCTGGGAGAGGAATGGAGTTCTGGTTGGTTAAATACACCAGAATTCCTACCTCTCTATATGGCTTTGAAGTATAGTGTAGTGGATACAGCGTGCAACTGCCACCTCGTTGGCCAGTGTTCGAGTCCCCTGGTGGGTGGAGTGTCTAAAAAGTTATAAACTTCAGCTAGTGGTAATAGGCTAGTCTGTGCATTAAGCATTTGGCACTGAGTTCTCCCACATAACAGGGATCGATGCAAAGCACCAGAGGTCTCACACTATCTCATTGCCTGGGAGAGGAATGGAGTTCTGGTTGGTTAAATACACCAGAATTCCTACCTCTCTATATGGCTTTGAAGTATAGTGTAGTGGATACAGCGTGCAACTGCCACCTCGTTGGCCAGTGTTCGAGTCTCCTGGTGGGTGGAGTGTCTAAAAAGATATATATATATATATATATATATATATATATACACATATATGTATGTGTGTATATCACGAAATTAAACACGTGATTTAAAATGTGACAATGTCAGACCACGGAGGAAAAATGAAACAGGAATTTCCTTAAGTACTTTCGTATATTAATACATCTTCAGAAGGAGTAATTTAACAGATCGACAACTGGACATAAATAGGCAAGAGAGAATGGTTGAGTGAGGTGAGTTACAATACGTGGACACTGCAGACGACCTAGTGATGACGTGGACATTGTAGACGGCCCATCTGATGCAACACGCACATACAGGCCAACAACTGGGTAATTATAGCATAAAATAGTAAATATATATTCAATGAATTAGTGAGACAAATGTGTTCCAATGATCCTACTTAAATCGCCCTTTAATTGATCTATTAAAAATGGATCTAAATTATATAGACCACTGCTAATGTTCAAATTACTTTCTTTTGTGATCTGTATCAAAGCAGATTCAATTATGTTTCTGTTATATATATATATATATATATATAATATATATATATATATATATATATATATATATATATATATATATAAATATATATATATATATAACAGAAACATAATTGAATCTGCTTTGATACAGATCACAAAAGAAAGTAATTTGAACATTAGCAGTGGTCTATATAATTTAGATCCATTTTTAATAGATCAATAAAGGGCGATCAATTAAGGGAAGTCTAGGCCTCACCCTGAACCCTTCCAAGTGCGAAATAACCTCCACCAACCAGCACATAATAGAGCAAATAAAGGTTGTTTTGCCTGACATTCATACAACCAACCCTGAGGACAGCACACTCCTAGGTGCTCCTCTTGGAAGGAATGCCATCGACGAGGTCCTTGGTGAGAAGATCACTGACCTGAAGAGAATGAACGAGAGGATTGAAGACATCGATGCCCATGATGCACTTTACCTCATCACCAGATGCTTGTCCCTCCCCAGGCTGACCTACTTTCTAAGATGTTCGCCATCTTTCAACAATATTAAATTAGAAGAGTACGACAGCTTGCTGAAATCAACACTAGAAAAAGCCCTCAATCTTTCCCTCAGCAACTCGCAGTGGAAACAGGCCTCCCTTCCTGTCAGACTCGGGGGCCTTGGCGTGCGCACAGCAACACAAATTGCTGTACCAGCGTTCCTGTCCTCTTCAGTGGGGTCTGACAACTTGGTGAAGGAAATCCTACCTGAGCACCTAGTTCAACAGGCAGGGGTACATGATCCCAGCTTCACAGACTGCACAACCAAATGGGTCTCTCTCGCAGGACCAGCACCCCAACCACTGCCTTCTGAAGCCCATAAGCAATCCAGCTGGGATCGCCCCATTGCCGACCAAGAAGCTGCGACTTTGCTAGAAGCTGCGACAACACCACATGACACTGCCCGACTTAGAGCGGTAGCAGCTCCCCATGCAGGTGATTTCCTATTAGCAATCCCAATGTCAGCAACCGGCACCGTCTCACACCGCAGGCCCTCCGAATTGCCGTGGCTCTCCGTCTCGCTGCCCCAATCCACACCGAATACAGGTGTATTTGCGGCGAGGCAGAGGCCGACAGGTACGGACGGCATGGCCTCTCTNGTTTGTTTACATCTTTCTCCTCCTCTCTTCTCTCTCCTTATTCGGTGATTACCATGTTAATACATATTCTAGAATTACCGTGCCATATCCTAGGTTCTTAGGGCATTTGTTTATGTCCTCTAATCCAGTGTTTTGAGCCCCACGTTTTACCTCTGGGGTGGCTTAGGGTTACCACGTGTTGTTGTTGTTGTTACCAGGGTGTGTCTTTCCCTTACGGAAAGTAAAATCTTATCACTAGTTGCTGTTTGTAATCCTTCTCTCCTGTCTATAAATTCAAGGAGTTAACGTAAGATCGAGTTGGTAAGGTTGTTGTGCTTGAGGGGTTATGGTAATAAATTATAACTAAGGTTTTGTAAACAGATTATCCTTTCTACTTTGTTCTAGTGTGATGGTAATCTTTCTAGACTTCAGACCATTAAGTTAAATATTATTTGCTGAAATTGAAACAGCTACGTGGAAAATTGAAACAGCTATATTTGCTGAAAATTCCAACAGCTACGTGGAGCGTCTGCCATATGCCCATTGGTGACGTTGTATGCAGTTACAGTCAGGATAAAAGTGAAAAACTCAACACCAAGCTAAGATGGATGTTTGGAGTGAATGTGATGTGGAGTTTCCTGTGTCACACCCTGAGTTGTGTCCCGAAAGTTGTGTTGAGTTGTTCTTCTCTGTGCAATACAATTCTTGAATATATAGGCAGGAAAAAGGAAGGTAACATGTGAGGTGAAAAAATGTTTTCGAAATATTAGTTCATGAACATAAAAACAAGAGGAAACAGCAAACAGCTATAAAACCTATACATGTGAGTTCATAGAGGTATCTTTCTTGGGAGTGTTGTCTATTATTAATCTTACTAAGATCGTTTCTTATTGATCAAATAAATAGTGGATTCAATGTGTACAAACCATTATTAATATTCATGTTATATGGCGTTCTAATTTGTATTAAAGCAGATTCAATTATATTAAAAATGCTTTTATAATTTTTATTGAAGAAAACCCTGCCATTCTGGTAAGAATTTATTGACAAATAAATAAGTAAAGCAAAATATACATGCCAACTTCTCACAGAATATTTATGCTACAAAATTCGAAATTTCGAATCTTTGGATGCTTTACCTATCTATAAAGAATTACAATCTTTAGAGTGTATATTGTAATTGATAGTAATCACCACGAAGACTGCTTTTAAGTAATACCTTTCCAATCGTATTTGCATAATTAAACACCACATGTAAATACAAATTTTTAAGGTCTTGACAATGTTTTCGAGCCAAGTGGAAATGTTCTCAGTAGTGATTTTGATATAATGTGTATGTTGGGACTATCTTCAGTACGTTCTGTATAATGCGACTGAGATATAAATTTAAGTCTCTATAGTAAATCTGTTAATGTAGATTCGACTAAATGTAATCTCTGTCAGCAGAACTATTCGCATAGTTTGCGTCATTATATAATGGAATGTGAAAAAATCGCGAAATTCAGAGATAACACCATCAATTTATTCCAGGAAATGTGTAAATACTTCATTCATAATGATGTACTGCCGAGAATCTTAGCGAAGTATCCAAAATTTGTTTACTGTAAGTAGTGCTGCACATGACTGTAAAGCTGCTGCCCAGTTGGGTGTGTGTGGAGTAAGACAGTAACTGTGTGACTCACCATAGATGTAAAGTGACTTGTATAGTGGCTGTTGTGAGCCTCTTGTTGAATCACTTGTGATGTAAAAGATTACTGATATGTATATATATTAGCGTAAATGATTGTATATATGTACAAGTGTATGCAATATCAACAATTGCGTAACTAGCTTCAAAAGATTGTCACTTGCTTAGCTAAATGAACTATGGGGATCAGTTCCTGAACTGATTATGTGCCTTGTAACCCTTTCCACAACATCCCACAGGATGGGTATAGGGTGCATAATTAAGAAAGAAATTGAATATAGTAAATTTGATAGTTTTTATTAATATTATTAAAAAGCTTAGGTGTCGGAAAATCCGACACCATTTAATAATATCAATGCAATTGCAGATAATATTCCTGCATTGTATAAACAAGTTACCCATAGAAAATGTAACTTGTAGTGGAATTTTCCGTCTATAGAAAACGGGATATCATAGCCACATACTATTATAATTCACCAACTATTGTTGGGAATTATTCTTAAATACATTAGTCTTTGGACTTTTTACATCATAAAACATCTCATTTTAATTAACTTAATTATCAGTATTAAAATAAAGTAAATGTGACCCTTCAATCAGTTACTGATATCTGGACAGTAAGCCAGGAGCGTCAGTGAGGGAGTGGTCAGCCATTGTTGTTAGACCACAGAGTCGTGGAGCAATTCGGCTCCTATCAATTCTCTTGGACGAAGTGTCATGGAAGATCAGAGTAGTGATCTGCCATCATCAACACGCTGTCATCAATCTCAAGGGAAGTGTTTTTCCGAAACCCGTTTATCTAATCATTTTTGGCCATTAATGTTAAGTAGATATTTTGGGCAACCGGTTAGAACACGACTCAAAAAAGGTAATTAAAACTTTGTCTTTATGTTTCAATGTACAGTGTTTTCTCTGATATAGCTGTCATATATTAGGATTCTGGCTTCATAGTTAGCACCCTTTTGACAGGTCAAGACGAGGAAGCATGCTTTGTGTATCAGTTACCAGGGTGATGGAAGCTACCTCACACGAGGAAAATTTGGTGTCTACATCCTAGTTATACCTGGTGAACTAAGCCTGCTGTATAATAAGATAAGGAACCTCCTCAATGTATACTAATGTGTAGTTAATACTGTAGTTTGATTGGCTGCATATATATAAATTTAATATAAACCCCTCGTAATGTGTATGGATCGATTTGTGAGATTATTGCAGAAATACAGTCCACTTATCATCATACAAATTGCTATCGAAGTATATAAATTAACGTAAATATAAATTCTATATAAATTCATATAAATTAAATATAAATCTCACAGGTCGGTTCCCACATTAGGTATACATCTATATATTTATACTTAGGTATATTCTATATGAAAGATTACACAGTGTAGATCGAACACTAGCTGTAAGTTCACCTAAATATCCCCATCTCTCAGGATGGTTAGTCATACATGGAATCAGGAGGAAACATAAAATGCGAGCACAATATTCTCTAATCTTATGAGTTATTTTTTTATTATTAACAATCTTAGTTATACACATCAATGTGCTGCTACCCTATTCTATATGAAAGATTCCATATTATATATCAAAAAGCTAACTATAAGTTCATATAATATCTCCATCTCACAGGATGGTTAGTCATACATGGACACAGGAAATAACATAAAATGTGAGCACACTATTCTTTAGTCTTGTGTGATATTTTTATTAGTATTATTATTAATAACATACTTAGGTATAAATATCAATGTGCTGCTACTCTATTCTATATGAAAGATTACACATTGTAGATAAAAACAAAAACTAGCTATAAGTTCATATAATATCCCCATCTCACAGGATGGTTAGTCATAAATGGAATCAAGAGAGAACATTAAATGTTTGGCTGATCAATTAGCCTCCACTAGCAAAATCTGAGTACAGCTCATGAATAGTTTCCAAAATTTCTGAGTGTATGAAATAATTACAGAGCTCGAAGTACCTTATACCATTTGGTCTAAAATCACTGATAGCATGGGAAATTACAGATATCCTAGCTCTTGTTCCCATAGTTTACATTTGGAATGTTCACCATTGGGGTATTTATTACCTGCAGCCACTTGCCATAGATATCGATATCCTAGCTTAATTCTCCTAATTACAATGTCATACTCTCTCGTGGAGGATTTATGATGTCCGTACATCATAATTCTCGTTTCTAAACATCTTATATCTCTTTATACTCGTGCTTTATGGCCTTTAAATATCAGTAACTGCTCGTCTGTCTTCTCTAATTTCCTGAAATATTGAGGCTTTTACAGCAGAGATTTGAATGCCCATTCCCAACTCAATTTCAGGCTTATCACATGCAGGTTTAGCTGCCTTGTGTGTGCCATCATGCTGGACAACACCTATGTGAGATCGTATCCATACAAAGGAGACTCTGAAACTCTTCTTCTGTGCATTACTTCTTGCAAATAAAGGTATTACTTGATCTGACATCTAAACATTATATATTTTCACAAATTTCACTGAAAATTGAAACAGTTTTGTCAATAATATTTTTTGCTGTATTTTTTAATATTCCCCGTGACGAGTAGTGGACATCAAATTGGACTGCATCACGAATTTTCATTAATATACACATGAACGTAAAGTCAAGATCGTGAATATTTGTAATATTTCAAATATCTGTTAGCACAATATGTTTACCTACTCCGTTTGATCTGAAAAGAGGTGTAAACATGTTTACGAACAAATAGTCATTTGTAATAGGTTGTGGATTTGCAAAAAAATTATCACAAGAAAAATCTGCTGGCCGAAGCATTCTATCAATGATCATTTCTTCAATAAATAATTTGTTCTTCAAGTTATTATGAAACTGAACATGATACTGCTTTGCATACATCCAGAAATGATCTTTAACATTGTAAGGTGTTGAAATGCTTAGATACATTGGAGCATTATGGAAGCCCAATGGGAAGGTCTTGGAGTAACCTTTCATGTAACGACGCATGTCAATGGGAACACGACTCCTAATACTGTAGGCGTCTTGTGTCAAGCCGGCCTCCCTTACTCCCTCAACAAGAGCAGTATTAACTACGCACAAAAATCCAGCATTGAACGATATCTTTTCAGGTTGACACTTGGCATGAAACTTATCAACGTCTGAGATATCCAGAAAATATTTTCCAAGTATTTTGTCTCTGCCTGAGATGGTTCTTGGGCTCCTAAAGCTTCAATGAGGACAGAAGTGGCAGGCTCTTGTTTTTTAAGTTTAAGTAATGAACTCAACCGCTCAGGATCATTTTCAAGAGCCGATTTTATTTGTTGGGTAATTTCTGATGTCTGACTGTGGTCTGCAAGTTGACCCAACTGTGAATCGTCAATGGGCTTTCCGCTGAGCATGTCATCAATGATTTTATGGAACCACAAAGGAAGCATCATGATATCAACACCATTAAATGCTGAATGTTGGAAAGCAACTAGCACAGTGTTCTGATATGGAAATTTTTCGTTTATCTCTGGCCGAGGAGGAATAGCTTCGGGGGTAGATGATAGAAGTCGAACGCGCCATAGAGGTCCATCGGTCAAATTTGTTGGCATGTTTATCAGTGACTGTGTTTCCTTAATTGGATCTGACCCTTCAACAACCTGAGAGATAAAGCAACAACAATTAGTTCAGATATACAGCCATATGAAACAAAGGCTTAAGTAAGGTAATCCAGATAATAGAGCCACGTATCAATTAATCTAGAAAAACTTGTTTTAAGGAGCCTGAGTTATTTATAACAGAATGAACCAGTATAATTTCACGAGTTAACTAGACCAGCCTTTCACTAATTAGTTGACCACTGACCACCATTAGTTAACCTAAATATTAGTGTAAATTAACGTAGAGGACAGTGTCTCATCGAAATAACACTGTTGGTTAACCTAAACCCATATGTCCATTGTCCTAAGTTATTAAGTCATTTGTTAGTTAACCTTAAGTGGATAAAGCTATTACAGTCATTTGATAGTTAACCTTAAGTGTGTAAAGCTAATACAGTTATTTGTTAGTTAACCTAAATAATAAAGGTGAATTGATATCATAGGATCTTGCGCTTGAAGACTTCATGGGCTCTAAAACGCTTCCAAACTTCATTTCATAAATAAAACTCAGTAATGTATTACAAATATTACTGATTTTTTATATTTATTATTACATAAATTAAATTTTTATATTAGATATTTAAATTAATAAATCAAGACACTATAAGCTAAATATTCACCTCAAAATTGAGTAAGTATAACAAAGTAGTGTTAGTTAAAAAAGTTTTTAATTAGTCAAATATATTTTAAGCAAAACAGGTATGTATACACCAAGGGTATTAATTGTGGCTGATCTAGCTACCCCTTCAAACGATGATAGCCCTTAAGAAACACAGGAAACCAAATTATATTTAAAGCTTCTGATTAAAAGACAGCTTTTATGATTCATCAAAGATGATTTATTAGTTCTTCCTTAATCATTTTCAGTTTTCAATATGTTCCAGATTTTTTTAGATGATTCTACTCCCCTTTTGTACATTCATGCTACAGTATGAATCTAAAGCTACTTTTTGGTGAATATGATATTGACTTGCGAGAAGGCGTCCAACAGGGTGACCCTCTTGCTCCTCTCCTTTTTTTAGTCATCAAACAGTAGTAGTAGTAGTAGTAGTAGTAGTGGTAATAGGCATCCTTCAGTCTCGGGAGACTATGGAGTTGCGCTCTGATTGTCAATCCTGTTGCAATGTCTGGTGTGATTGATGAGGCCAATCCGAGAATGCCAATGCATCCCACATTGAGCACAAACGAAGTCTGATTCTGGTCTGTCTTCCTGGCTACCGACTTTCTTCTCTGTCACGTTGCCTACGATTTCTTGGCAAGTGACTCCTCGAACTTGGAGAGACCTTTCCGATCAGACTGCCTCCAGGCTGATCGGTCTGCGGCCAGTGTTTCCCACGTAGCAAGATTGACGTCCATAGCTTTCATGTCCCTCTTGCATACGTCTTTGTTGGACAGCAAGGGTTTGCCTGTTGGACGTTTTCCCTGTGTCAGCTCTCCGTACAGGAGATCCTTTGGGATCCTTCCGTCGCCCATTCACATTACGTGCCCGTGACAGCGCATTCTATACTTCAGCATTGTGTACATGCTAGTGATTCTAGCTCTCCCCAGGACGCTCTTGTTTGTCACCTTTTCCTACCAGGTGATGTCTAAGATGTGTCGGAGGCAGCGCATGTGGTAGGCGTTCAGCTGTCTTTCCTGACGGGCGCGGAGTGTCCAAGATTCAATGCCATATAGGAGAGTTCTCAGGACGCAGACTTTGTATATCTGGATCTTTACACTCAGTCAACTTATTGTTTGCCTCTCTGCAAGTCCTTGGAGTCTCTTCAATATGACTCGAGAAAACAGCTTTTCCGACAAAACTAAGGAGGGAGATGCCACGGTAATTGTTGCGAAACTAAGGAGGGAGATGCCACGGTAATTGTTGCAGTCGCCCCTGTCACCTTTATTCTTATACAGCGTGACGATGTTGGCGTCTCTCATGTCTTGTGGGACCTCTCCTTATCTCCAACAGAGGCAGAGGATTTCGTGCAGCTCCTTGAGTAGGTTACTTTTGCAGCACTTCAAGGCCTCGGCAGGAATGCCGTCTTTTCCAGGAGCTTTGCTAGAAGCAAGGGAGTCTAGGGCCTCGCTGAGTTCTTCGAGGGTCGGTTCACTGTCGAGTCCTGTTAACACAGACAGACACTCAATAGCGCTCAGGGCGTTACCGGTGACCACAATCTCCCTGGTGTATAGCTCGGAGTACTTTTCGACCCAGAGCTTCAGCTGCAGTGTCTGGTCCTGAATCATCTCGCCTATGGTTGATTTCAGGGGGGCGGTCTTCTTCTGGGTTGGGCCGAGGGCCTGCTTGATGCCGTCATACATCTCTTTGCATTTCCTGTATCTGCTACAGTCTGTATCTGGAAGTAGAGCTGGAGCCAATAGTTGTTGGCGCATCGCTCGGCGCTCTGCTGCGTTTCTCTTCTCTTCGATGACTAGTGTCATTTCTTCAAAGTGAACTTCAAACCAGCCTGCCGACCTGCTGGTCTTCTTGCCGAAAGTGGACATGACAGCGTTGAACACGGCGTCCCTGAAGTGCTCCCATCAATCACAGGCAGTGACCCCGGCTGGGCCAGGGAGAGCTTCCTCGAGCACACGAGCTAAATCTTCCACCTTGTCCTGATTTCAGTTCTTGCTGGTGTCGATGCGAGGTCTGTCCCTACATTTTCGAATGACGAATCTTCTTTGTTTGCATCTTGACCTTGCTACATACCAAGGAGTGGTCGGTGTCACAGACAGCACTCTGATAGCTACGCATAATCTTAACGCTGGGTTGACTTGCACGCCTGGTAAGAAACAGGTCAAGCTGATGCCCGTGCTTGTGTCTGGGGTGTCTCCAAGAGACGCGGTGTAGTCTCACCAAGTTAGACAGGTTAAATATCCTGAAAGGAATCCAAAGGGAAATTGTAGTTTAGTTATGTAGACTACATCTAGGTTACAGATGCAACTGGGAAAATAATGAACCCAGAGAGTGGGAATGCATCTTCTGCCAAACAATCACATAAAAACCTCTACTTCACTATCTCCTTTAATGTGAAGCAACCAAGGACCTTACAAGAACTTTAAGAGTCACTGAATCTTGCAGTAACTACCCTGAAACCATCAACTCTGCCACTCTTCTGGTAATGAAAAGTGTCCAGCAGTTGGACACCCTCATAATTACTGTCAAGCAGTATCCTCCCCCACGATTCCAGCCACATAGTAAGGATTGACGATTTAAATGCAAGCATAGCACACAGTATATCCTTTCACGACCAAAGATCGCATTCACTCCCCAAAAAATCAACCACTTACGTGTTATTCATGCCCGTGCCACCAATTGGATGGCTTAATTTTTATCAATCAATGACACGGTACCCTGAGGTTTGGTGGAGGGTTGACACACAGGCTCGGCTCCAGGATTTTGTTAGAAATCATCGAAATTAGGCAAGTTAAGATGTTGTGGACTACAACAGGCTTGAACAATCACAAGGAACTGCCTAGTTAATCTCAGGAAGGTTATTTCGACGTTTTATCCCCTGAGAAGTTGCAAGTTGAAGTGCAGCAGTGAGGGGAAAACCATTGTTTTGAGACCGAGGAGTGACGTCACAGACCCAGCTGAGCAGACTCCTTCGTGCAGAGGGCATATGTGAAGGGCCTCTCTTCAGCTTACTCGGGATGGGTCACATTTCTCGAGGACAGTACTAGCTCAGAAGGTCTCGCATTGCTAAGGTTAGAAATGCAGTAAACATGTTGCATGCAACAGCAACCCTGACTTTGATTATGCAGTGAGGCAGGTAGTAGAGCGGTGCTAGAGCCTACGGCACCTGGCAAACATTCCTGTGAGCAGTGAAAGACTACGATTTGTTCTCCAGTTACAATGGCAGTTCTGAATTGGGCAGTACAGTAGCCCAAATAAGCAGAGACAGTTCCAGTATTGTGACAGTGCCAGCCCTCTGGCAGGAACCACAGTTATCCAGTTACGAGTGTTGAGATAGTCTCGTAGTGAGAGCATCTCTAGTTCTCAGTGTCAAGGCAAGGTGAACACCTGGAATTCTCATTACGTCACTTGCACACCTGTAGGCATCGGCCAGGTGATCACAGGTGAGTCTGACTCATCCCTCGGCGTCAAGAAAACATTCTGCGAAGAGAACAGCGGTGAGCACTTCTCTTCAATGGTCACCTTAGGGCGCCTGACAGCTGGGTGGACAGCGCTTCGGATTCGTAGTCCTGAGGTTCCGGCTCCGATCCCCAGTGGAGGTGGAGACAAATGGGCAAAATGTTTCATTCACCCTGATGCCCCTGTCACCTAGCAGTAAATAGGTACCTGGGAGTTAGACAGCTGCTACGGGCTGCTTCCTCGGGATGTGAAACAAAAAGGAGGCCTGGTCGAGGACCGGGCCGCGGGGACGCTAAGCCCCGAAATCATCTCAAGATAACCTCAAGGTATCCTCCTCTTTAAATGCACTTCTAGACATGGAGCAAATATTTCTTCTCTCACTTGCTGTATTTGTTTGGTTATGATTTTGTATTCTCCGTCAAGTTCGTATCTGAACTGAAACTTAACTATATTACAGTACAAGATGAGGTAATTATATTTTACCTGTTAAACGTTCGTTTTAGAGTGCTGAGTACAAAGTGTTATTCGCTTCAATACAAACACTGACCAGTTGTTCTTCCCTGAAGCTCGTGGTTCAGCTTCCCTGAAGCTCGTGGTTCAGCTTCCCTGAAGCTCGTGGTTCAGCTTCCCAGAAGCTCGTGGTTCAGCTTCCCAGGAGCTCGTGGTTCAGCTTCCCAGAAGCTCGTGGTTCAGCTTCCCAGAAGCTCGTGGTTCAGCTTCCAAGGAGCTCGTGGTTCAGCTTCCAAGGAGCTCGTGGTTCAGCTTCCCAGGAGCTCGTGGTTCAGCTTCCCAGGAGCTCGTGGTTCAGCTTCCCAGAAGCTCGTGGTTCAGCTTCCCAGGAGCTCGTGGTTCAGCTTTCCAGGAGCTCGTGGTTCAGCTTCCCAGGAGCTCGTGGTTCAGCTTCCCAGAAGCTCGTGGTTCAGCTTCCCAGGAGCTCGTGGTTCAGCTTTCCAGGAGCTCGTGGTTCAGCTTTCCAGGAGCTCGTGGTTCAGCTTCCCAGAAGCTCGTGGTTCAGCTTCCCAGAAGCTCGTAGTTCAGCTTCCCAGGAGCTCGTGGTTCAGCTTCCCAGAAGCTCGTGGTTCAGCTTCCCAGAAGCTCGTAGTTCAGCTTCCCAGGAGCTCGTGGTTCAGCTTCCCAGAAGCTCGTAGTTCAGCTTCCCAGGAGCTCGTGGTTCAGCCTCCCAGAAGCTCGTAGTTCAGCTTCCCAGGAGCTCGTGGTTCAGCTTCCCAGGAGCTCGTGGTTCAGCTTCCCAGGAGCTCGTGGTTCAGCTTCCCAGAAGCTCGTGGTTCAGCTTCCCAGGAGCTCTTGGTTCAGCTTCCCAGGAAATCTTGGTTCAGCTTCCCAGAAGCTCATGGTTCAGCTTCCCAGGAGCTCGTGGTTCAGATTCCCAGGAGCTCGTGGTTCAGCTTCCAGAAGCTCGTGGTTCACCTTCTCAGGAGCTCGTGGTTCAGCTTCCCAGGAGCTCGTGGTTCAGCTTCCCAGAAGCTCGTGGTTCAGCTTCCAAGGAGCTCGTGGTTCAGCTTCCAAGGAGCTCGTGGTTCAGCTTCTCAGGAGCTCGTGGTTCAGCTTCCCAGGAGCTCGTGGTTCAGCTTCCCAGAAGCTCGTGGTTCAGCTTCCCAGGAGCTCGTGGTTCAGCTTTCCAGGAGCTCGTGGTTCAGCTTCCCAGGAGCTCGTGGTTCAGCTTCCCAGAAGCTCGTGGTTCAGCTTCCCAGGAGCTCGTGGTTCAGCTTTCCAGGAGCTCGTGGTTCAGCTTTCCAGGAGCTCGTGGTTCAGCTTCCCAGAAGCTCGTGGTTCAGCTTCCCAGAAGCTCGTGGTTCAGCTTCCCAGGAGCTCGTGGTTCAGCTTCCCAGAAGCGCGTGGTTCAGCTTTCCAGGAGCTCGTGGTTCAGCTTTCCAGGAGCTCGTGGTTCAGCTTCCCAGAAGCTCGTGGTTCAGCTTCCCAGAAGCTCGTAGTTCAGCTTCCCAGGAGCTCGTGGTTCAGCTTCCCAGGAGCTCGTGGTTCAGCTTCCCAGGAGCTCGTGGTTCAGCTTCCCAGGAGCTCGTGGTTCAGCTTCCCAGAAGCTCGTGGTTCAGCTTCCCAGGAGCTCTTGGTTCAGCTTCCCAGGAAATCTTGGTTCAGCTTCCCAGAAGCTCATGGTTCAGCTTCCCAGGAGCTCGTGGTTCAGATTCCCAGGAGCTCGTGGTTCAGCTTCCAGAAGCTCGTGGTTCACCTTCTCAGGAGCTCGTGGTTCAGCTTCCCAGGAGCTCGTGGTTCAGCTTCCCAAAAGTTCGTGGTTCAGCTTCCCAGGAGCTCGTGGTTCAGCTTCTAAGAAGCTCGTGGTTCTGCTTCCCAAGAGCTCGTGGTTCAGCTTCCCAGATGCTCGTGGTTCAGCTTCTAAGAAGCTCGTGGTTCTGCTTCCCAAAGCTCGTGGTTCAGCTTCCCAGAAGCTCGTGGTTCAGCTTCCCAGGAGCTCGTGGTTCAGTATCTCAGGAGCTCGTGGTTCAGCTTCCCAGAAGCTCGTAGTTCAGGTTCCCAGAAGCTCGTGGTTCAGTTTCTCAGGAGCTCGTGGTTCAGCTTCCAGAAGCTCGTGGTTCAGCTTCCCAGGAGCTCGTGGTTCAGCTTCCCAGGAGCTCCTGGTTCAGCTTGCAGAAACTCGTAGTTCAGCTTCCCAGGAGCTCGTGGTTCAGCTTCCAGAAGCTCGTGGTTCAGCTTCTCAGGAGCTCGTGGTTCAGCTTCCAGAAGCTCGTGGTTCAGCTTCCCAGGAGCTCGTGGTACAGCTTCCCAGGAGCTCGAGGTTCAGCTTCCCAGGAGCTCGTGGTACAGCTTCCCAGGAGCTCGTGGTTCAGCTTCCAGAAGCTCGTGGTTCAGCTTCCCAGGAGCTCGTGGTACAGCTTCCCAGGAGCTCGTGGTTCAGCTTCCCAGGAGCTCGTGGTACAGCTTCCCAGGAGCTCGAGGTTCAGCAGAGTCTCCTGGTTCCCACGTTCTCGTAGCAAGTAAAGATAAAAATAATAATATTTATAATAATAATAATAATAATAATAATAATAATAATAATAATAATAATAATAATAATAATAATAATAATAATAATAATAATATAATAATATTATTATTATAATAAAGTCCTGAAGAAGAGACGATGAGAGAGGAAGGTGTTGTTGACACACAGGGCGTCTGCGGTGCTTGTGGGGGAACCGACTTGTGAGATTTATATTTATTTAATTTATATGAATTTATATTTTACGTTAATATATATTTTTCGATAGCAAATTGTATGATGGAGTAGATTGTATATCTAAATAGTCTCACAAATCACTTTCCTTTCACATTATAAGAGGGTTTATTCTGTTTATATGTAGTTAATCATAATTATTGATTAGTAGACATTCACTACAGTATTTGACTACGTATGTAACTTAAATTTACTACACTTTATCTTTTGTTGTTATATTCTAGACAACCATTATGAACACGGATGAATAAATCAGTCGGTCCACTTTGTGGGTGTGGCTGGCCTCCAACTAATGTACTGGAGTACTAGGTTACTTTTGTTAATTCTTGTCTGTTAAACCTGTGGAGGGGCACTCAAAACTAATAGCAGTAATCATATATATATATATATATATATATATATATATATATATATATATATATATATATATATATATATATATATATATATATATATATATATATATATGTCGTACCTAATAGCCAGAACGCACTTCTCAGCCTACTATGTAAGGCCCGATTTGCCTAATAAGCCAAGTTTTCATGAATTAATGTTTTTTCGACTACCTAACCTACCTAACCTAACCTAACCTAACTTTTTCGGCTACCTAACCTAACCTAACCTATAAAGATAGGTTAGGTAAGGTTAGGCAGGGTTGGTTAAGTTCGGTCATATATCTACGTTAATTTTAACTCCAATAAAATAAAATTGACCTCATACATAATGAAATGGGTAGCTTTATCATTTCATAAGAAAAAAATTAGAGAAAATATATTAATTCAGGAAAACTTATATATATATATGTATATATATATATATATATATATATATATATATATATATATATATATATATATATATATATATATATATATATATATATATATATATATATATATATATATATATATATATATATATATATATATATATATATATAAGTTTTCCTGAATTAATATATTTTCTCTAATTTTTTTCTTATGAAATGATAAAGCTACCCATTTCATTATGTATGAGGTCAATTTTAGAGAAAATATATTAATATATATATATATATATATATATATATATATATATATATATATATATATAAATATATATATATATATATATATATCGGACATATATATATTATATATATATATATATGTCCGATATATATATTATTTTCAGTTCTGGCTATTAGGAACTGATATGTACCCTGTACATATCAGTTGCGTTGCTCCTGGGAGTATGGGTTCGAGTCACTTCTGGGGTGTGAGTTTTCAGTTGTATCTAGTCCTGGGGACCATTCAGGTTGTTTGCATATATATATATATATATATATATATATATATATATATATATATATATATATATATATATATATATATATATATATATATATATATATATATATATATATACACTTATTTAAACAATTTGCACAACGTTTCGAACCTCCATGGTTCATTCTCAAGTGAGGAAATGTTACAATGTGGTTTGATTATATACCCGCACTGGGTCAGGTGATAAGACAATAAAGGTGAAAACATAGGGGATACATAAGGGATAAATGGGGTGAAACATATGAACATAAGAATAGAGGTAACCGCAGAAGGCCTATTGGCCCATACGAGGCAGCTGGCATCTACATACAAAGATTAATCCAATGTAATTGGCCTGTTATGTTGAACATTGTCTTCTGTGTTGGCATCGTTATGTTCTGGTCTTCTCCTTACTCTCATTGTGGGAAGAGTAAATAGTTCCGTGATTTGGGTGTTCATGGTAGGTTGTTCTGTTCTTATGTGAATTGCTTCATGAATTTGTAATCTTCTTGCATCTTGCGTTCTGTCTATTATGCATGTATTTTTGTTCAACATTTCTCTTGTTATGTTGAAAAACAAGAGAAATGTTGAACAAAAATACATGCATAATATATATATATATATATATATATATATATATATATATATATATATATATATATATATATATATATATATATAATATATATATATATATATATATATATATATGCATATATATATATATATATATATATATATATATATATATATATATATATATATATATATATATATATATATATGTATATATCTGCACAGACTAGCCTATTACCACTAGCTGAAGTTTATAACATTTTAGACACTCCACCCACCAGGGGACTCGAACACTGGCCAACGAGGTGGCAGTTGCACGCTGTATCCACTACACTATACTTCAAAGCCATGGCAATGAGATAGTGTGAGACCTCTGGTGCTTTGCATCGATCCCTGTTATGTGGGAGAACTCAGTGCGAAATGCTTAATGCACAGACTAGCCTATTACCACTAGCTGAAGTTTATAACTTTTTAGACACTCCACCCACCAGAGGACTCGAACACTGGCCAATGAGGTGGCAGTTGCACGCTGTGTCCACTACACTATACTTCAAAGTCATGGCAATGAGATAGTGTGAGACCTCTGGTGCTTTGTATCGATCCCTGTTATGTGGGAGAACTCAGTGCCAAATGCTTAATGCACAGACTAGCCTATTACCACTAGCTGAAGTTTATAACTTTTTAGACACTCCACCCACCAGGGGACTCGAACACTGGCCAACGAGGTGGCAGTTGCACGCTGTATCCACTACACTATACTTCAAAGCCATGGCAATGAGATAGTGTGAGACCTCTGGTGCTTTGCATCGATCCCTGTTATGTGGGAGAACTCAGTGCCAAATGCTTAATGCACAGACTAGCCTATTACCACTAGCTGAAGTTTATAACTTTTTAGACACTCCACCCACCAGGGGACTCGAACACTGGCCAACGAGGTGGCAGTTGCACGCTGTATCCACTACACTATACTTCAAAGCCATGGCAATGAGATAGTGTGAGACCTCTGGTGCTTTGCATCGATCCCTGTTATGTGGGAGAACTCAGTGCCAAATGCTTAATGCACAGACTAGCCTATTACCACTAGCTGAAGTTTATAACTTTTAGACACTCCACCCACCAGAGGACTCGAACACTGGCCAACGAGGTGGCAGTTGCACGCTGAATCCACTACACTATACTTCAAAGCCATGGCAATGAGATAGTGTGAGACCTCTGGTGCTTTGCATCGATCCCTGTTATGTGGGAGAACTCAGTGCCAAATGCTTAATGCACAGACTAGCCTATTACCACTAGCTGAAGTTTATAACTTTTTAGACACTCCACCCACCAGGGGACTCGAACACTGGCCAACGAGGTGGCAGTTGCACGCTGTAACCACTACACTATACTTCAAAGCCATGTCAATGAGAGAGTGTGAGACCTCTGGTGCTTTGCATCGATCCCTGTTATGTGGGGGAACTCAGTGCCAAATGCTTAATGCACAGACTAGCCTATTACCACTAGCTGAAGTTTATAACTTTTTAGACACTCCACCCACCAAGGGACTCGAACACTGGCCAACGAGGTGGCAGTTGCACGCTGTATCCACTACACTATACTTCAAAGCCATGGCAATGAGATAGTGTGAGACCTCTGGTGCTTTGCATCGATCCCTGTTATGTGGGAGAACTCAGTGCCAAATGCTTAATGCACAGACTATCCTATTACCACTAGCTGAAGTTTATAACTTTTAGACACTCCACCCACCAGAGGACTCGAACACTGGCCAACGAGGTGGCAGTTGCACGCTGTATCCACTACACTATACTTCAAAGCCATGGCAATGAGATAGTGTGAGACCTCTGGTGCTTTGCATCGATCCCTGTTATGTGGGAGAACTCAGTGCCAAATGCTTAATGCACAGACTAGCCTATTACCACTAGCTGAAGTTTATAACTTTTTAGACACTCCACCCACCAGGGGACTCGAACACTGGCCAACGAGGTGGCAGTTGCACGCTGTATCCACTACACTATACTTCAAAGCCATGGCAATGAGATAGTGTGAGACCTCTGGTGCTTTGCATCGATCCCTGTTATGTGGGAGAACTCAGTGCCAAATGCTTATTGCACAGACTAGCCTATTACCACTAGCTGAAGTTTATAACTTTTTAGACACTCCACCCACCAGGGGACTCGAACACTGGCCAACGAGGTGGCAGTTGCACGCTGTATCCACTACACTATACTTCAAAGCCATGGCAATGAGATAGTGTGAGACCTCTGGTGCTTTGCATCGATCCCTGTTATGTGGGAGAACTCAGTGCCAAATGCTTAATGCACAGACTAGCCTATTACCACTAGCTGAAGTTTATAACTTTTAGACACTCCACCCACCAGGGGACTCGAACACTGGCCAACGAGGTGGCAGTTGCACGCTGTATCCACTACACTATACTTCAAAGCCATGGCAATGAGATAGTGTGAGACCTCTGGTGCTTTGCATCGATCCCTGTTATGTGGGAGAACTCAGTGCCAAATGCTTAATGCACAGACTAGCCTATTACCACTAGCTGAAGTTTATAACTTTTTAGACACTCCACCCACCAGGGGACTCGAACACTGGCCAACGAGGTGGCAGTTGCACGCTGTATCCACTACACTATACTTCAAAGCCATGGCAATGAGATAGTGTGAGACCTCTGGTGCTTTGCATCGATCCCTGTTATGTGGGAGAACTCAGTGCCAAATGCTTAATGCACAGACTAGCCTATTACCACTAGCTGAAGTTTATAACTTTTTAGACACTCCACCCACCAGGGACTCGAACACTGGCCAACGAGGTGGCAGTTGCACGCTGTATCCACTACACTATACTTCAAAGCCATGGCAATGAGATAGTGTGAGACCTCTGGTGCTTTGCATCGATCCCTGTTATGTGGGAGAACTCAGTGCCAAATGCTTAATGCACAGACTAGCCTATTACCACTAGCTGAAGTTTATAACTTTTTAGACACTCCACCCACCAGGGGACTCGAACACTGGCCAACGAGGTGGCAGTTGCACGCTGTATCCACTACACTATACTTCAAAGCCATGGCAATGAGATAGTGTGAGACCTCTGGTGCTTTGCATCGATCCCTGTTATGTGGGAGAACTCAGTGCCAAATGCTTAATGCACAGACTAGCCTATTACCACTAGCTGAAGTTTATAACTTTTTAGACACTCCACCCACCAGGGGACTCGAACACTGGCCAACGAGGTGGCAGTTGCACGCTGTATCCACTACACTATACTTCAAAGCCATGGCAATGAGATAGTGTGAGACCTCTGGTGCTTTGCATCGATCCCTGTTATGTGGGAGAACTCAGTGCCAAATGCTTAATGCACAGACTAGCCTATTACCACTAGCTGAAGTTTATAACTTTTTAGACACTCCACCCACCAGGGGACTCGAACACTGGCCAACGAGGTGGCAGTTGCACGCTGTATCCACTACACTATACTTCAAAGCCATGGCAATGAGATAGTGTGAGACCTCTGGTGCTTTGCATCGATCCCTGTTATGTGGGAGAACTCAGTGCCAAATGCTTAATGCACAGACTAGCCTATTACCACTAGCTGAAGTTTATAACTTTTAGACACTCCACCCACCAGGGGACTCGAACACTGGCCAACGAGGTGGCAGTTGCACGCTGTATCCACTACACTATACTTCAAAGCCATGGCAATGAGATAGTGTGAGACCTCTGGTGCTTTGCATCGATCCCTGTTATGTGGGAGAACTCAGTGCCAAATGCTTAATGCACAGACTAGCCTATTACCACTAGCTGAAGTTTATAACTTTTTAGACACTCCACCCACCAGGGGACTCGAACACTGGCCAACGAGGTGGCAGTTGCACGCTGTATCCACTACACTATACTTCAAAGCCATGGCAATGAGATAGTGTGAGACCTCTGGTGCTTTGCATCGATCCCTGTTATGTGGGAGAACTCAGTGCCAAATGCTTAATGCACAGACTAGCCTATTACCACTAGCTGAAGTTTATAACTTTTTAGACACTCCACCCACCAGGGGACTCGAACACTGGCCAACGAGGTGGCAGTTGCACGCTGTATCCACTACACTATACTTCAAAGCCATGGCAATGAGATAGTGTGAGACCTCTGGTGCTTTGCATCGATCCCTGTTATGTGGGAGAACTCAGTGCCAAATACTTAATGCACAGGCTATCCTATTACCACTAGCTGAAGTTTATAACTTTTAGACACTCCACCCACCAGAGGACTCGAACACTGGCCAACGAGGTGGCAGTTGCACGCTGTATACTACACTATACTTCAAAGCCATGGCAATGAGGATATGTGAGACCTCTGGTGCTTTGCATCGATCCCTGTTATGTGGGAGAACTCAGTGCCAAATGCTTATTGCACAGACTAGCCTATTACCAAGCTGAGATACTCCAGACCTCCACCCTCATTAGACTCGAACACTGGCCAACGAGGTGGCAGTTGCACGCTGTACCACTACACTATACTTCAAAGCCATGTCAATGAGAGAGTGTGAGACCTCTGTGCTTTGCATCGATCCCTGTTATGTGGGGGAACTCAGTGCCAAAGGGAGGTGCACTCCATCAAGCTGAAGTTTATAACTTTTTAGACACTCCACCCACTGTTGCTCTTTCAGGTGTTGTAGCTTGTCCCTGATCTTAGACAAACTCTCTGAATTGGTGAGTCGGGTACCATCCGCCCTAGACCACTTCCCTTCCTCCTCTGGAAGCTCTTGGTCCACTTGTACACACAGGATCACCTTTTCCTGGGGCTCTCGAGTCGCCGTCCGGTCCAGATTGGCGGCTCCTCCTCCTTCAAGGAAGAAAGGTTTTAGGCGGTCGACATGGCACACCTGTTTCTTTCGGGGTTTATCCGGCTTACCAATCTCGTACGTCACAGGACCCAACCGCCGTAGCACATGGTACGGTCCCTCGAACGTGGCTCATTCACTCTGCTCTTACCCGGCAGTAATATCATCACCTGGGACCCAGTTTGGAACTCCCTCGGCGTAGCGCTCTTATCGTACCATTCCGACATCTTGCGCTGCGCTTCTTTAGATGTTTTCCAGCCAGTTCCTTTGCTAAGGTGAGCCGCTCCTTAAACTTTAGAACGTACTCATTAACCGCTCCCACGGTCACCCCTGGTGTCCATTTCCTTCAGCATGGACAGAGGACTTCTCACCTCGTGTCCATATATCAGCTGGAAAGGTGAGAAACCTAGTGATTCCACCACTGCGTTACGGATGGCAAATAACGCAGGGTATACTGCCTCGTCCCACTCAGCTCCCTGCTCAGCGCAGAACACTCTCAGGATCGTCTTCAAAGTGGAGTGGAACCTTTCGATCGCCCCCTGCGACTGCGGTCGGTAGGGCGACGACCGAATCTGTGTCACTCCCCGCTTGTCACTGTTTGCCTGAACCACTTGGACTGGAAAATGCTTCCACAGTCCGTTTGAATTTCTCTGGGCATTCCTACCCAAGAGAAAAATCGTATTAGCTGCCCAGCTACTCCTTTTGAGGTCAACCGCCGCATCGGAACAGCTTCCGGAATCTGGTTGACGCACACATTATTGTCATTAGGTAGGTATTCCCTCTCTTTGTCCTTGGCAACGGTCCCACTCCGTCGACCAACAGACGCTCGAATGCGGCCCAAACGCTGGAACAGGGACTAACGGGGCCTTAGGTATGCGGATTGGCTCTTTCCTGCCCTCTGGCACGGTAAGCACGTCTTACAATAACGCCTCACGTCGGCGTCCATACCTGGCCAGTAGAAATGGTCCCTGATCCTATGCAACATTTTGGTCACCCCCAGGTGACCCGCAGAGTCAACAGAGTGTGACAGATCCAACACTGTCGCTCTGCACTGGGCCGGCAACACTACCTGCTGTCTTGTACTTAGAGATGCCTCTCCGGCCTCTATCCTCACAGGTCTCCACTGCCTCATTAGTATGCCTTTATGCCTGTAAAAGTGAGTGGGCTTCTCAGGACCATCACGTCCTTCATTTGCCTCACGGATTAAATTGGGGAATTCTGCCTGTTGCAGCTCCTCGAGCCTAGTGCGGTCCACCCCGAGAGAACTGGTGAGGGTCACCTGTACCTCACCTTCCGGGCTGCCTTCGCCCTCCACTCGTTCTCCGGGTTCCATAACGAGGTGATCAATTCCCAGGCCGGCGGACGTCTCCTCGTCGGCCTTATCAGATCCACGCCCTCCTCGTCCTCCGCACCGCCTCGGAACTACGGCACATACAGGGAACGCCTCCATGGCGATTCCTTTCTCGTCCCCATAGGCGTCGAACACTCCGCCTTTCTTCCTGTAGTGCTCCAAGCACTCCTCGTCCTTCAAGAGGTTCGGGAGGACACGTCCTCCACACGCGTCATTTCCCAAGATGACCTGTGCCTCCATCTTGGGCATCGATGCACAGACTCCCACTACTAGGGTTTGGCATCCATAATCCGAACTCAGGGTTACCCTGTAGGGGCATCTGCACTGGGCCTCCCACAGTGGTCACACTCGCCATTCCCACACTGGTATCCCCGTAGTTCTCAGGGAACAGGGCCTCGCTCACTAGGGTAAAGTCTGCCCCAGTGTCTCTCAACATCTTCACTGGGATGGGGTCTGCGTCCCCCATCCTTACGGTTCCTTCACACACAAACGGGTGAATCCTCTTCTCCCCATTAAGTACGGGTCCATCCCGCACCCATCAGCCATCTGGTCCTCTGTCTTCACGAAGGCTACATTCCCCGGTGTCTAGGACGTCTACATTCGCGAGCGACGTGTCCGGGTATTCCGCAATTGAAGCAGCGAACTTTCCTCGTTGGTGACCATCCACCGCCGCTCGCCCTTGCCACATTTCCTGAGGCCGACGTCCCGAAGGTCTTTCTCGCACCTCTGTCGACCCCTTCGTCACAGCCACAGCTCCCGAGCTCTCCGTCGGGGACTTCTTCGACGGTTCCACAGCACTCTTCTGTCCCCTACTATCTCCACTCGAGGGGTAGGACTTGGAGAACTCGGTCCTGTCCTCCATCCGTCCGACCTTCTATTACTTCGCCCATAGCTAGAGAATACGGGCGGTCGGTGCTGTCCCTCTCGTCGTGGACGTAAAGCTTCTTCTAGCATGTCTGCTCGATCGGCCGCGGCTCTCAGGTCCTTGATGTCCGCCTCCTTACTCTCACCCTAATCTCAGGAGAGAGCACGGACATAAACTTTTCCATGACCATCAGCCCCTGATGTCTTCTGACTCCAGCCATTTCACGAT
>WNGS01000143.1:89540-102941 GCA_020271785.1 Procambarus virginalis | reverse complement strand
CTGTTATGTGTGGGAGAACTCAGTGCCAAATGCTTAATGCACAGACTAGCCTATTACCACTAGCTGAAGTTTATAACTTTTTAGACACTCCACCCACCAGGGGACTCGAACACTGGCCAACGAGGTGGCAGTTGCACGCTGTATCCACTACACTATACTTCAAAGCCATGGCAATGAGATAGTGTGAGACATTTGGTGCTTTGCATCGATCCCTGTTATGTGGGGGAACTCAGTGCCAAATGCTTAATGCACAGACTAGCCTATTACCACTAGCTGAAGTTTATAACTTTTTAGACACTCCACCCACCAGGGGACTCGAACACTGGCCAACGAGGTGGCAGTTGCACGCTGTATCCACTACACTATACTTCAAAGCCATGGCAATGAGATAGTGTGAGACCTCTGCTGCTTTGCATCGATCACTGTTATGTGGGAGAACTCAGTGCCAAATGCTTAATGCACAGACTAGCCTATTACCACTAGCTGAAATTTATAACTTTTTAGACACTCCACCCACCAGGGGACTCGAACACTGGACAACGAGGTGGCAGTTGCACGCTGTATCCACTACACTATACTTCAAAGCCATGGCAATGAGATAGTTTGAGACCTCTGGTGCTTTGCATCGATCCCTGTTATGTGGAGAAACTCAGTGCCAAATGCTTAATGCACAGACTAGCCTATTACCACTAGCTGAAGTTTATAACTTTTTAGACACTCCACCCACCAGGGGACTCGAACACTGGCCAACGAGGTGGCAGTTGCACGCTGTATCCACTACACTGTACTTTAAAGCCATGGCAATGATATAGTGTGAGACCTCTGGTGCTTTGCATCGATCCCTGTTATGTGGGAGAACTCAGTGCCAAATGCTTAATGCACAGACTAGCCTATTACCAGTAGCTGAAGTTTATAACTTTTTAGACACTCCACCCACCAGGGGACTCGAACACTGGCCAACGAGGTGGCAGTTGCACGCTGTATCCACTACACTATACTTCAAAGCCATGGCAATGAGATAGTGTGAGACCTCTGCTGCTTTGCATCGATCACTGTTATGTGGGAGAACTCAGTGCCAAATGCTTAATGCACAGACTAGCCTATTACCACTAGCTGAAGTTTATAACTTTTTAGACACTCCACCCACCAGGGGACTCGAACACTGGCCAACAAGGTGGCAGTTGCACGCTGTATCCACTACACTATACTTCAAAGCCATGGCAATGAGATAGTGTGAGACATTTGGTGCTTTGCATCGATCCCTGTTATGTGGGGGAACTCAGTGCCAAATGCTTAATGCACAGACTAGCCTATTACCACTAGCTGAAGTTTATAACTTTTTAGACACTCCACCCACCAGGGGACTCGAACACTGGCCAACGAGGTGGCAGTTGCACGCTGTATCCACTACACTATACTTCATAGCCATGGCAATGAAATAGTACTCACCTAATTGTACTCACCTAATTGTGCTTGCGGGGGTTGAGCTTTGGCTCTTTGGTCCCGCCTCTCAACTGTCAATCAACAGGTGTACAGATTCCTGAGCCTACTGGGCTCTATCATATCTACACTTGAAACTGTGTATGGAGTCAGCCTCCACCACATCACTTCCTAGTGCATTCCATTTATTAACTACTCTGACACTGAAAAAATTCTTTCTAACGTCTCTGTGGCTCATCTGGGTACTAAGTTTCCACCTGTGTCCCCTTGTTCGTGTCCCACCCGTGGTGAAGAGTTTCTCTTTGTCCGCCCTGTCAATTCCCTGAGAATTTTGTAGGTGGTTATCATGTCTCCCCTTACTCTTCTGTTTTCCAGGGATGTGAGGTTCAGCTCCTTTAGCCTTTCCTCGTAGCTCAATCCTCTCAGTTCCGGGACGAGCCTGGTGGCATACCGCTGAATCTTCTCTAACTTTGTCTTGTGTTTAACTAGGTATGGACTCCAGGCTGGAGCTGCATACTCCAGGATTGGTCTTACATAAGTGGTATACAGGGTTCTGAAAGATTCCTTACACAAATTTCTAAAGGCAGTTCTTATGTTGGCCAGTCTAGCATATGCCGCTGATGATATTCTTTTGATGTGGGCTTCTGGGGACAGGTTCGGTGTGATATCAACCCCCAGATCTTTCTCTCTATTTGACTCTTGTAGGATTTCCCCTCCCAAATGATACCTTGTGTTCAGCCTCCTGCTCCCTTCTCCTAATTTCATCACCTTACACTTTCCCGAGTTGAACTTTAGCAGCCATTTTCTAGACCATTCCTCCAGTTTATCCAGGTCATCCTGTAGTCTCTGTCTATCTTCATCCGTCTTGATTCTTCTCATAATTTTTGCATCATCAGCAAACATTGAGAGGAATGAGTCTATACCCTCCGGAAGATCGTTCACATATATTAGAAACAGGATGGGTCCAAGTACTGAGCCCTGTGGGACTCCGCTGGTGACATCTCGCCACTCTGATGTCTCCCCCTCACCGTTACTCGCTGTTTCCTGTTGCTTAATACTCCTTATCCACTGGAGCACCTTCCCTTTTACTCCTGCCTGTTGCTCCAACTTTTTTAACAGCCTTTGTGCGGTACTGTGTCAAAGGCTTTTTGGCAACAGGAAAATGCAGTGTCGGCCCACCCTTCTCTTTCTGCCTAATTTTGTTGCTTGGTCATAAAATTCTATTAAACCTGTGAGGCACGATTTACCATCCCTGAACCATGTTGGTGGTGCGTTACAAAGTTATTTCCCTCTAGATGCTCTACGAGCCTTTTCCTCACGATCTTCTCCATCACCTTGCATGGTATACAAGTTAAGAAAACTGGCCTGTAATTCAGTGCCTCTTGCCTGTCACCCTTTGTATATTGGGACCACGTTAGCTGTCTTCCAACTTTCTGGTAAGTCCTGTGTCCATTCTGATGACCTGTTATACACCATAGAGAGTGGCACACTTAGTGCTTCTGCCCTTCCTTTAGTATCCATGGTGAGATTCTGTCAGGCCCAAAAGCCTTTGTCACATCCAGCTCCAGCAGACACCTTTTGACCTCATCAATGGTGAGGTCAAATTCCTCCAAGGTTGCTTGGTTTGCCACCCATCATTTAGTGCAGGGGCTTCTCCTTGTTCTATTGTGAAGACCTCCTGGAATTCTTGTTGAGTTCTTCACACACCTCCTTGTCATTCTCTGTTATCTGTTCTCCGCTTTTCGCAGCGTCATCACTGTTCTTTCACTGCTGTGTTTCCTCCTGATGTGGCTGTGGAGCAGCTTTGGTGGGTCTTGGCTTACTCGCGATGTCATTTTCAAACTGTCTCTCTGCTTCCTTCCTCACTCTGAGGTACTCATTCTGGCCCTCTGGTATCTCCCCCTGCTCTGGTGTTCTGTTATTTCTGTATTTCTCCATGTTCTTTTACTCAGTTGCTTCGCTACCTTGCATTCCTGGTTGAACCATGGGTTTTTCTGTTTTCGTTTTNAACACATCTCTAAAATTTTATTGAGAAATATTAACAATCACTGATTGATACATGAAATATTTTGCAATACCAAGGAATGAATCAATTTTTTTCCACCCATCTGGACTTGATCAGACCGTGTTCACCTATCATCCATGCAGCAGCCACCAGCTGGCTTAATCGTCGGCGTGACACTAAACTGGAATGCAATTACACATGAACTTTATTTAATTTAGTTATACAGTATAAAATATATCCTACCTGAATGTTACTGAAAATTACCCGACCCGACCTAACTTCGGAAATAACAGAGCTCCGGAAATAACGACTAGGGTACAGCCCCATATAGCGTTAATTGAGTGTATACCTGGGGTGTAGTAAGTGTTTTAAAGTGTTATTGTACTAGTTATTCCAAAGGGGTCTCAGTGGAACCACGTGGTCCCCCTACCCTAAGCTGACTCTAACTTCAAGTGTTTTATAGTAGAGCTTTACCCTAGCTTGTTTTCAGTGTAAACCTTGTATCCTGCCTATGTGGACCAAGGCTTTTAACGTAAGATTGTGTGGTAAAGTTAGTATTATATTGTTATTTGTGATTGTGTATGGGGGGTTGTTAAGGGGTTAAAAATAAGTAGTTTGAACAGAGTATCCCTTTTTCCTGTGTGGGAGTACAATAATCTATCTCTAGCTTACGGGTGTAGTAGCAAGTATTTATTACTGTGGATATTTTATTTTGGGGGCCGGGCTTTTAGTTCTCCTATCTTGATACCTCTGTATTCTACTTACCCTTACCCCTTAATAGTACCAGTTCCCCATAGCAAGCCCTATCTTTTATAACAAGTGGTTGGCCTGTCCGGGAGGAACTTTATTATTGTAAAAAATTAGATTTTTGAGTGCCAAAACTAAAAATTCTTGTTTCCGCAGAACGGTTGTGGGCTAGCCTAGGGTCCAGCTCATCTGGCGTAGGACATTCTTTGCACTGACTGGACACCCAGCTGGATCCCTTCACGATTAAGGTTAGTGTGGCCTTGTGTTAGGGGCCGTGCAAATTTTTGTTTTTTCCAATTTTTATTTTTTAATTTTTTCTGTGGCTAGGAGCTAAAATTTTAGTGATGTCATCTGAAATGCAGAGACTGGCAATGAACCCTTCAGTGATAGAGATAAAGAAGCTCAACAAAGCAAATTTAATATTGTTAGGCAAGGAATTTGGCCTAGAATTAAATGACGCAGATAGAAAGTGGACTTTGATGAATGAAATTTTACGGCATTGTATAGACCAAGAACTAGTGCCAAGTGATACAATTTTATGCGAGCCCAATTCAGGGGAAAGTGCAGCTAGTAGAAATATAGAATTAGAATTAACACTAGCCAAGTTAAGACTGGCAGAGCAAGAGGCCAGAGTAGCAGAACAAAATGCTAAAGTGGAAGAGCAAAGGCTCAAAAATGAGGCGGCAAGAATGGTACCACCTACTGGGGACTCGAACTCCAGACATTCTGATAAAAAACACAACTTACCTGAATTTTCAGAGTCAGACCCTGAAAGATTTTTCAACCATTTTCAGAGACTAGCCATGTCCATGAACTGGCCAAGGGAAGAGTGGGTGAAAATCTTGCAGGGGCGGCTTAGGGGTAAAGCACAAGATATTTTTATTAATATGCCTGACGACGAGTGTTTTGTATATGATGAAGTCAGGGAAAGAATTTTGAGGGCGTATGAAATTACTCCTGAAGCTCACCGCCAAACTTATCGCAACCTTAGGCCTACTCACAACCAACCGTTCACTGAATTTGCCAATGAGCAAAGTAGATTGTTTGATAAATGGATTCGCTCGGCTAAAGCCGAAACATACGAGGCACTCAGGAATTTAGTCTTAGTCGAACACTTTATAGATAGTATGCCAGAATACGTTGCGCAATACTTAGAGGAAGGGTAGAGTTAAATTCTAAAATAGGGGATTTGGCCAAGATGGCAGAAAACTACCAGTTGGCGGGCAAAAGGCCCAATAAAAATAATTTTACCCCACAGAGTAACAAAACTTATACCCACAGCCAGTCCAGACCAGCTCATTCTAAACCTTTACCTAATGCACCTTCTGTTTCAGACATAACTAACCCTGTTAAATTGTCTAGCCCCACGACACTAAAGAGTGAACCGAAGGGTAATTCGGTTAGTAATGTCTCTTCTCCCCGACGTTTCTGTGGTCATTGTAAAAGTTCAACCCACAATATTAGCCGTTGTTGGCAACTGTACCCGGAAAAAAGACCCAATGCTCTCGTTGTGACACAGGGCTTGAGGCCTTCTGAAGGGTTAGGGAGTAAGACCTCCAACCCACAGTGGTTGGACCTGCTTACCCCATTCTTATCGAAAGGGAGACTACTTTTGTCTGAGGGTTCTTCCTGGAGGGACGTGGTGATCTTCCGAGACACCGGTGCCATCCAGACTTTAATTTTAGAGAGTGCTTTGCAAGGTGCCAATACTCTCGACACTGGAGAGGTGGTACTGGTCGAGGGTGTCACTAGTGATACTCGAGCAGTACCCCTCCGTAAGGTTACCCTGGAATCTGATTTCCACAAGGGTATTTGTACAGTCGGAGTCACTTCGTACCTACCTTTCCCTAATGTTGATGTAATATTGGGTAATGATTTAGCCGGGGATAAGGTAGGGGACTCCAGACTGCCTGTTATGTTGCCTACCCCAAAGGTTTGCCTGGATTCACCCACCGCAGAGGATAATGTTGTGTACCCTGCGTGCGTGGTGACTAGGTCTATGGGACTTAAATGTAAGGGCAGCCCTGTGCTTGCCAAGGTGGTAAATCCCAAGGACACGAGGGACCTTCCGAGTGGTGAAAGCCCAGTGGACCTTGCGGACACATTCATGGCCCGACTCGATGACGGGGCCGAGGACATTGTGGAGAGCCTGCCACCACCGCCTACCGAGAGTAGTGGGGAGGTGGAGGAGAACACTGTTGAGCCTCGGCCAATGGCATCTGACCAAGGCCTGGACGCCTCCTTGAGTGAGTTACAAAAAGCTGACCCCAGTCTTGCAGATTGTCACGAGACAGCCGTCTCTAGGGAGGAAATTGTAGACGCAGCAACTGGGTACTACTACAATGATCGGATTTTGATGAGAAAATGGAGACCTCAGAGTGCTCCCTTGTCAAATGAGTGGGAGGTAGTCCACCAGGTTATGTTGCCGACCTGCTATAGAGAGAGAGTTTTGTCAGCTGCCCATGATGATCCTATGGGGGGACATCAAGGCATTAATATTACGTATCACAAAATCTGCAAGTACTTTTTCTGGCCCAAGCTGAAAAGCGATGTGGCAAAATTTTGTAATGCATGTATTGCTTGTCAACTTGTTGGGAAACCAAACCAGACTCCACCTAAAGCTCCTCTTAAGCCTATTGTCGTGCCGGAGGAACCATTTTCTCATGTGGTAATGGACTGTGTTGGTCCATTACCTAGAACTAAGTCTGGTAATATTTACCTAATTACGATGATGTGTATCACGACTCGTTACCCAGAGGCTTTTGCTGTAAGGAACATCCGAGCAAAGACTGTTGTTGCTCGTATGTTGCAATTTTTTTCCACTTTTGGACTGCCTCGGGTTGTGCAGACTGACAATGGTACTAACTTTAAGTCTGATATTTTTGAACAATTTTGTAAGGACCATGGAATAACTCATAAGGTTTCCAGCCCATACCATCCACAGAGTCAGGGGGTCATTGAAAGGTTCCATCTAACTCTGAAGCAGATGTTGAAGACATCGTGCGAGAGTTCCCATACCTTCTGGGACGAGAACTTGCCGTATGTTTTGTTTGCTGCTAGGGAGGGGTTGCAAAGTTCACTGGGTTGTTCTCCTTTTGAGTTAGTCTTTGGCCATAAAGTTCGTGGACCCTTGCAAATGTTACAGGAGAATCTGTTAGGGAACGTAACGTTAACCGAAGGTTCGGCTTTCTTTGCGCAACACCACCAGAGACTCAAGGACTGCAAGGCTGCGGCACTAAAGTATCTTGGGAAGGCCCAAGAGAATATGAAAGAACGGAACGATGCTAAGGCTAAGTTGCGGGTATTTCAGCCCGGTGACCCTGTCCTGGTACTAAAGCCTCGACTAGGGAGCACTATGTCCCACAAGTACGAGGGCCCCTACATTGTGACAGAAAAGACTGGGGACCTCACGTACAAAGTGAGACACTCTGATAAGCGTAAACAGGTAATGCTCGTACACGTGAATCGGCTGAAGAAGTTCCAGGGCCCCAGGCCCATTGCACTAACCAATGTTTCCATTTCCAGTGAGGGAGGGGATGATTGTTCTGGGGACCCAACTAATCTCATTCTCAATAATTCTAGTTCTGTGAATGCTGTGGAGGAGGGACTGTCCCATTTGCAGATGTCCCAACGTGACGAGGTGCAGTCGTTGCTTGACGAATTCTCCAGTCTGTTCGGGGAGGTCCCGACCCAGACTGATGCCATTTACCATGATGTCGAGTTGACGGACTACACCCCCATTCGCCTTCAACCCTATCGGATGAGTCCGGAAAAGAAGGCCATCGTCCGTAAGGAGGTCGACTTCTTGCTCCAGCACGGCCTCATCAGGCCGAGCCAGGGCTCTTGGTGCTCGCCCTGCCTTTTGGTCCCCAAACCAGATGGCTCCTGGCGATTATGCACCGATTATCGGCAGCTCAACAAGGTGACCATAGTGGACGCCTATCCGTTGCCACGTCTCGAGGACTGTATCGACGAAATCGGGAACGCCACGTATGTCTCGAAATTCGATCTCTCGAGGGGTACTATCAAATCCCTCTCACTGAACGTGCTAAACAACTAACGGCGTTTGTGACACCCGAGGGTGTGTTTGAGTATCAAGTGTTACCATTCGGCTTGCGTAATGCCCCTGCCACGTTCCAGAGGCTAATGAACTCTTTGCTCGCTAATGTGCCAAATTGTCGGGCGTATTTAGATGATATTGTGCTCTTTGATATTAATTGGGCTGACCACATAGCTAGGTACGCCAGTTGTTCACAGTGTTGAAACATGCAAATCTAACCTTAAATGCTAAAAAGTGTCATTTTGGCCAAGGCACAGTGACGTACCTCGGTTATGAAGTGGGCCAAGGAAAAGTGTTACCTCGGCAAGATAAAATCAGTGCCATTCTGGACTATCCAGTGCTCAGGTCTAAAAAGGACATTCAACGATTTATCGGTATGTGTGCGTACTACCGACGCTTTTGTCAGAACTTTTCCAGTGTGGCCACTCCTCTCACAGATTTGTTGCGGAAGGCCGTTAAATTTAAGTGGTCATCGGACTGTGCAGAGGCATTTAAAAACTTGAAATTGATCTTAGCTTCCGCCCCAGTGCTTGCTAGTCCAAGGTTCGACCGTCCGTTTAAAATTCAAGTTGACGCGTCTGACTCGGGTGCTGGTGCAGTGTTGTTGCAAACTGGGGATGATAAAGTGGAACACCCAGTATATTATTACTCTGTGAAATTTGACAAGGCGCAGCGCAATTATTCGGTGATAGAAAAAGAGGCGTTGGCGCTAGTGCTAACATGCAAAAAGTTCGAAGTTTACCTCACAGGTAATATAGTGGAAGTGTACACGGACCATAACCCATTAGTTTTCATGAATCAGATGAAGCAGAAAAATAAACGCATCCTCAGGTGGGCATTGTACCTACAGGACTTTAATCTATCTATTATCCACCTACCGGGCCGGCTCAACGTGATAGCCGACGCTCTGTCCCGCTTGCCTGAGTAACATTCATCTGAGCCGCAGGAAGCCATACCAAATGTCATGCTTTAGTTATTTTTTTTTAGGTTCTCCTGTGACATTAAATATCCCGTGTCCAATTTATTTACTTCCTTTTGTTTTTTTTTTGTTTTTGTGTATGTTTTTTCTTTCAGAGAATTCCCTTGTATTTTTTTTTGGCAGAGAAATTGTTGTTTGATTGATTTTCTATTATGTCATGGATTTCCTTTTATTCTCTGTATACTCTTACAAAAAATATGACTACTATTCTAGTAGTCACATTTTTTTTTCTCTGAAGGGGGGAGGAGTGTTACGACTCTGGGTTCTTTAGATGGAAACCAGAGGTCAAAATTGAGCTTATTGAGCTACCATATAGTAAACACGCTTCGCGAGCTGCATATGTCGTATCTTCCCTGCCAGTCGTAAGACTATTCTTGTTTCTCAAAGAGTATTTAAAGATTGAGCTTGGGGTTGATTATTAAATAATAAAATAGGCACCAACTATGTTTACTAATACTGTCTAATCATTTGTAAAGTAAACCTGAGTAAACTTAGTATCGGGCACCGGTATGATTAGTTGAACAGTCTGCCGGCAGCATAGCTTTCGGAGAGGGAGACGAGAGACTCGCGCGCCTTCTCTGCTGGCTGGCTGTGGTGGAAGGAAGTGCCTCTCCTTCCTCTTATTTATTTATTTCTGTGTCTTCGTCTGGTTAAGTCATCTTTGCTATTTTTATGGTTATATTGTGGCATACCCTTGTTCTATGTGTAGAGTAGTATACCTGGGGTGTAGTAAGTGTTTTAAAGTGTTATTGTACTAGTTATTCTAAGGGGGTCTCAGTGGAACCACGTGGTCCCCTACCCTAAGCTGACTCCTTCAAGTGTTTTATAGTAGAGCTTTACCCTAGCTTGTTTTCAGTGTAAACCTTGTATCCTGCCTATGTGGACCAAGGCTTTTAACGTAAGATTGTGTGGTAAAGTTAGTATTATATTGTTATTGGTGTGATTGTGTATGGGGGGTGTTAAGGGGTTAATAAATAAGTAAGTTTGAACAGAGTATCCCTTTTTCCTGTGTGGGAGTACAATAATCTATCTCTAGACTAACAGGGTGTAGTAGCAAGTATTTATTACTGTGGATATTTTATTTTGGGGGCCGGGCCTTTTAGTTCTCCCATATCTTGATACCTCTGTATTCTACTTACCCTTACCCCTTAATAGTACCAGTTCCCCATAGCAAGCCCACTATTGTTCATAACATCCACTACACTATACTTCAAAGCCATTAAGAGAGGTAGGAATTCTGGTGTATTTAACCAACCAGAACTCCATTCCTCTCCCAGGCAATGAGATAGTGTGAGACCTCTGGTGCTTTGCATCGATCCCTGTTATGTGGGAGAACTCAGTGCCAAATGCTTAATGCACAGACTAGCCTATTACCACTAGCTGAAGTTTATAACTTTTTAGACACTACACCTACCAGGGGACTAGAACACTGGCCAACGAGGTGGCAGTTGCACGCTGTATCCACTACACTATGCTTCAAAGCCATTAATAGAGGTAGGAATTCTGGTGTATTTAACCAACCAGAACTCCATTCCTCTCCCAGGCAATGAGATAGTGTGAGACCTCTGGTGCTTTGTATCGATCCCTGTTATGTGGGAGAACTCAGTGCCAAATGCTTAATGCACAGACTAGCCTTTTACCACTAGCTGAAGTTTATAACTTTTTAGACACTCCACCCACCAGGGGACTCGAACACTGGCCAACGAGGTGGCAGTTGCACGCTGTATCCACTAGACTATACTTCAAAGCCATTATGGGAGGTAGGAATTCTGGTGTATTTAACCAACCAGAACTCCATTCCTCTCCCAGGCAATGAGATAGTGTCAGACCTCTGGTGCTTTGCATCGATCCCTGTTATGTGGGAGAACTCAGTGCCAAATGCTTAATGCACAGACTAGCCTAATACCACTAGCTGAAGTCTATAACTTTTTAGACACTCCACCCACCAGGGGACTCGAACACTGGCCAACGAGGTGGCAGTTGCACGCTGTATCCACTACACTATACTTCAAAGCCATTAAGACAGGTAGGAATTCTGGTGTATTTAACCAACCAGAACTCCATTCCTCTCCCAGGCAATGAGATAGTGTGAGATCTCTGGTGCTTTGCATCGATCCCTGTTATGTGGGAGAACTCAGTGCCAAATGCTTAATGCACAGACTAGCCTATTACCACTAGCTGAAGTTTATAACTTTTTAGACACTCCACCTACCAGGGGACTTAAACACTGGCCAACGAGGTGGCAGTTGCACGCTGTATCCACTACACTATGCTTCAAAGCCATTAATAGAGGTAGGAATTCTGGTGTATTTAACCAACCAGAACTCCACTCCTCTCCCAGGCAATGAGATAGTGTGAGACCTCTGGTGCTTTGTATCGATCCCTGTTATGTGGGAGAACTCAGTGCCAAATGCTTAATGCACAGACTAGCCTATTACCACTAGCTGAAGTTTATAACTTTTTAGACACTCCACCCACCAGGGGACTCGAACACTGGCCAACGAGGTGGCAGTTGCACGCTGTATCCACTACACTATGCTTCAAAGCCATTAAGAGAGGTAGGAATTCTGGTGTATTTAACCAACCAGAACTCCATTCCTCTCCCAGGCAATGAGATAGTGAGAGACCTCTGGTGCTTTGCATCGATCCCTGTTATGTGGGAGAACTCAGTGCCAAATGCTTAATGCACAGACTAGCCTATTACCACTAGCTGAAGTTTATAACTTTTTAGACACTCCACCCACCAGGGGACTCGAACACTGGCCAACGAGGTGGCAGTTGCACGCTGTATCCACTACACTATGCTTCAAAGCCATTAAGAGAGGTAGGAATTCTGGTGTATTTAACCAACCAGAACTCCATTCCTCTCCCAGGCAATGAGATAGTGTGAGACCTCTGGTGCTTTGCATCGATCCCTGTTATGTGGGAGAACTCAGTGCCAAATGCTTAATGCACAGACTAGCCTATTACCACTAGCTGAAGTTTATAACTTTTAGACACTCCACCCACCAGGGGACTCGAACACTGGCCAACGAGGTGGCAGTTGCACGCTGTATCCACTACACTATGCTTCAAAGCCATTAAGAGAGGTAGGAATTCTGGTGTATTTAACCAACCAGAACTCCATTCCTCTCCCAGGCAATGAGATAGTGTGAGACCTCTGGTGCTTTGCATCGATCCCTGTTATGTGGGAGAACTCAGTGCCAAATGCTTAATGCACAGACTAGCCTATTACCACTAGCTGAAGTTTATAACTTTTTAGACACTCCACCCACCAGGGGACTCGAACACTGGCCAACGAGGTGGCAGTTGCACGCTGTATCCACTACACTATACTTCAAAGCCATTAATAGAGGTAGGAATTCTGGTGTATTTAACCAACCAGAACTCCACTCCTCTCCCAGGCAATGAGATAGTGTGAGACCTCTGGTGCTTTGCATCGATCCCTGTTATGTGGGAGAACTCAGTGCCAAATGCTTAATGCACAGACTAGCCTATTACCACTAGCAGAAGTTTATAACTTTTTAGACACTCCACCCACCAGGGGACTCGAACACTGGCCAACGAGGTGGCAGTTGCACGCTGTATCCACTACACTATACTTCAAAGCCATTAAGAGAGGTAGGAATTCTGGTGTATTTAACCAACCAGAACTCCATTCCTCTCCCAGGCAATGAGATAGTGTGAGACCTCTGGTGCTTTGCATCGATCCCTGTTATGTGGGAGAACTCAGTGCCAAATGCTTAATGCACAGACTAGCCTATTACCACTAGCTGAAGTTTATAACTTTTTAGACACTCCACCCACCAGGGGACTCGAACACTGGCAACGAGGTGGCAGTTGCACGCTGTATCCACTACACTATGCTCAAAGCCATTAATAAGGTAGGAATTCTGGTGTATTTAACCACCCAGAACTCCACTCCTCTCCCAGGCATGAGATAGCGTGAGACCTCTGGTGCTATACATCGAGCCATGTTATGTGGGAGAACTCAGTGTCAAATGCTTATTGCCCTACTAGCCTATTACCACTAGCTGAAGTTTATAACTTTTTAGACACTCCACCCACCAGGGACTCGAACACTGGCCAACGAGGTGGCAGTTGCACGCTGTATCCACTACACTATACTTCAAAGCCATTAGAGAGGTAGGAATTCTGGTGTATTTAACC
>WNGS01000143.1:60399-84800 GCA_020271785.1 Procambarus virginalis | reverse complement strand
ATTTTTGGCTAAATAGTATTATTGCTATTTTGTATAACTAAGATAAAGGTATTGTCAAAGTACAGAGAAAAGAATATTGTACAGTGTTTGTGCTCCCTGAAACAGAAACTGCGAAGCCCCACTCGCCCTCCATCCCCACAATATACAGTTATACACAACTGATTGGTTGTAATGCACAACACATGCCTACCAGTACTAGTATCTGTGCGTCACACTATCGAGAGAGAGGAAAACTGACTCGGGCTGAGCGCCACAGTCAGCAGCCCAGCTTTGGATAATTCTGCGATGCCATTCGTACGATAATTATTTTTTCAAGGCCACCACACAGGGATTTGTTTGGCGGGCCGGATGAAATTATGTGGCGGGCCGGATGTGGCCCGCGGGCCATAGTTTGGAGACCCCTGCACTACACTATACTTCAAAGCCATTAAGAGAGGTAGGAGTTCTGGTGTATTTAACCAACCAGAACTCCATTCCTCTCCCAGGCAATGAGATAGTGTGAGACCTCTGGTGCTTTGCATCGATCCCTGTTATGTGGGAGAACTCAGTGCCAAATGCTTAATGCACACACTAGCATATTACCACTAGCTGAAGTTTATAAGTTTTTAGACACTCCACCCACCAGGGGACTCGAACACTGGCCAACGAGGTGGCAGTTGCACGCTGTATCCACTACACTATGCTTCAAAGCCATTAATAGAGGTAGGAATTCTGGTGTATTTAACCAACCAGAACTCCACTCCTCTCCCAGGCAATGAGATAGTGTGAGACCTCTGGTGCTTTGCATCGATCCTGGTTATGTGGGAGAACTCAGTGCCAAATGCTTAATGCACAGACTAGCCTATTACCACTCGCAGAAGTTTATAACTTTTTAGACACTCCACCCACCAGGGGACTCGAACACTGGCCAACGAGGTGGCAGTTGCACGCTGTATCCACTACACTATATTTCAAAGTCATTAAGAGAGGTAGGAATTCTGTTGTATTTAACCAACCAGAACTCCATTCCTCTCCCAGGCAATGAGATAGTGTGAGACCTCTGATGCTTTGCATCGATCCCTGTTATGTGGGAGAACTCAGTGCCAAATGCTTAATGCACACACTAGCCTATTACCACTAGCAGAAGTTTATAACTTTTTAGACACTCCACCCACCAGGGGACTCGAACACTGGCCAACAAGGTGGCAGTTGCACGCTGTATCCACTACACTATACTTCAAAGCCATTAAGAGAGGTAGGAATTCTGTTGTATTTAACCAACCAGAACTCCATTCCTCTCCCAGGCAATGAGATAGTGTGAGACCTCTGGTGCTTT
Organism: Procambarus virginalis; assembly: GCA_020271785.1. NCBI lineage: Eukaryota > Metazoa > Arthropoda > Malacostraca > Decapoda > Cambaridae > Procambarus > Procambarus virginalis. Next base: position 83,485 of record WNGS01000143.1, on the reverse strand, counting down.
GCATCGATCCCTGTTATGTGGGAGAACTCAGTGCCAAATACTTAATGCACACACTAGCCTATTACCACTAGCTGAAGTTTATAACTTTTTAGACACTCCACCCACCAGGGGACTCGAACACTGGCCAACGAGGTGGCAGTTGCACGCTGTATCCACTACACTATACTTCAAAGCCATTAAGAGAGGTAGGAATTCTGGTGTATTTAACCAACCAGAACTCCATTCCTCTCCCAGGCAATGAGATAGCGTGAGACCTCTGGTGCTTTACATCGATCCCTGTCATGTGGGAGAACTCAGTGCCAAATGCTTAATGCACAGACTAGCCTATTACCACTAGCTGAAGTTTATAACTTTTTAGACATTCCACCCACCAGGGGACTCGAACAATGGCCAACGAGGTGGCAGTTGCCCGCTGTATCCACTACACTATGCTTCAAAGCCATTAATAGAGGTAGGAATTCTGGTGTATTTAACCAACCAGAACTCCACTCCTCTCCCAGGCAATGAGATAGTGTGAGACCTCTGGTGCTTTGCATCGATCCCTGTTATGTGGGAGAACTCAGTGCCAAATGCTTATGCACAGACTAGCCTTTACCACTAGCTGAAGTTTATAACTTTTTAGACACTCCACCCACCAGGGGACTCGAACACTGGCCAACGAGGTGGCAGTTGCACGCTGTATCCACTATAGCAGGGTCTCCAAACTTTTCAATGTAAGGGCCACATTATATATTTCCCATATTTATGCGGGCCGAAGGAATAAAAAATGAAAAAAACAGCTTTCGTTGATAAACTTAATGGTTACCATTTTAACTATTTTAAACATGCAATATTTTTGGCTAAAATAGTATTATTGCTATTTTGTATAACTAAGATAAAGGTATTGTCAAAGTACAGAGAAAAGAATATTGTACAGTGTTTGTGCTCCCTGAAACAGAAACAGCGAAGCCCCACTCGCCCTCCATCCCCACAATATACAGTTATACACAACTGATTGGTTGTAATGCACAACACATGCCTACCAGTACTAGTATCTGTGCGTCACACTATCGAGAGAGAGGAAAACTGACTCGGGCTGAGCGCCACCAGTCAGCAGCCCCAGCTTTGGATAATTCTGCGATGCCATTCGTACGATAATTATTTTTTCAAGGCCACCACACAGGGATTTGTTTGGCGGGCCGGATGAAATTATGTGGCGGGCGGATGTGGCCCGCGGGCCATAGTTTGGAGACCCCTGCACTACACTATACTTCAAAGCCATTAAGAGAGGTAGGAGTTCTGGTGTATTTAACCAACCAGAACTCCATTCCTCTCCCAGGCAATGAGATAGTGTGAGACCTCTGGTGCTTTGCATCGATCCCTGTTATGTGGGAGAACTCAGTGCCAAATGCTTAATGCACACACTAGCGTATTACCACTAGCTGAAGTTTATAAGTTTTTAGACACTCCACCCACCAGGGGACTCGAACACTGGCCAACGAGGTGGCAGTTGCACGCTGTATCCACTACACTATGCTTCAAAGCCATTAATAGAGGTAGGAATTCTGGTGTATTTAACCAACCAGAACTCCACTCCTCTCCCAGGCAATGAGATAGTGTGAGACCTCGGGTGCTTTGCATCGATCCCTGTTATGTGGGAGAACTCAGTGCCAAATGCTTAATGCACAGACTAGCCTATTACCACTAGCTGAAGTTTATAACTTTTTAGACACTCCACCCACCAGGGGACTCGAACACTGGCCAACGAGGTGGCAGTTGCACGCTGTATCCACTACACTATACTTCAAAGCCATTAAGAGAGGTAGGAATTCTGGTGTATTTAACCAACCAGAACTCCATTCCTCTCCCAGGCAATGAGATAGTGTGAGACCTCTGGTGCTTTGCATCGATCCCTGTTATGTGGGAGAACTCAGTGCCAAATGCTTAATGCACAGACTAGCCTATTACCACTAGCTGAAGTTTATAACTTTTTAGACACTCCACCCACCAGGGGACTCGAACACTGGCCAACGAGGTGGCAGTTGCACGCTGTATCCACTACACTATACTTCAAAGCATTAAGAGAGGTAGGAATTCTGGTGTATTTAACCAACCAGAACTCCATTCCTCTCCCAGGCAATGAGATAGTGTGAGACCTCTGGTGCTTTGCATCGATCCCTGTTATGTGGGAGAACTCAGTGCCAAATGCTTAATGCACAGACTAGCCTATTACCACTAGCTGAAGTTTATAACTTTTTAGACACTCCACCCACCAGGGGACTCGAACACTGGCCAACGAGGTGGCAGTTGCACGCTGTATCCACTACACTATACTTCAAAGCCATTAAGAGAGGTAGGAATTCTGGTGTATTTAACCAACCAGAACTCCATTCCTCTCCCAGGCAATGAGATAGTGTGAGACCTCTGGTGCTTTGCATCGATCCCTGTTATGTGGGAGAACTCAGTGCCAAATGCTTAATGCACAGACTAGCCTATTACTACTAGCTGAAGTTTATAACTTTTTAGACACTCCACCCACCAGGGGACTCGAACACTGGCCAACGAGGTGGCAGTTGCACGCTGTATCCACTACACTATACTTCAAAGCCATTAAGAGAGGTAGGAATTCTGGTGTATTTAACCAACCAGAACTCCATTCCTCTCCCAGGCAATGAGATAGTGTGAGACCTCTGGTGCTTTGCATCGATCCCTGTTATGTGGGAGAACTCAGTGCCAAATGCTTAATGCACAGACTAGCCTATTACCACTAGCTGAAGTTTATAACTTTTTAGACACTCCACCCACCAGGGGACTCGAACACTGGCCAACGAGGTGGCAGTTGCACGCTGTATCCACTACACTATACTTCAAAGCCATTAAGAGAGGTAGGAATTCTGGTGTATTTAACCACCCAGAACTCCATTCCTCTCCCAGGCAATGAGATAGTGTGAAACCTCTGGTGCTTTGCATCGATCCCTGTTATGTGGGAGAACTCAGTGCCAAATGCTTAATGCACAGACTAGCCTATTACCACTAGCTGAAGTTTATAACTTTTTAGACACTCCACCCACCAGGGGACTCGAACACTGGCCAAGGAGGTGGCAGTTGCATGCTGTATCCACTACACTATACTTCAAAGCCATTAAGAGAGGTAGGAATTCTGGTGTATTTAACCAACCAGAACTCCATTCCTCTCCCAGGCAATGAGATAGTGTGAGACCTCTGGTGCTTTGCATCGATCCCTGTTATGTGGGAGAACTCAGTGCCAAATGCTTAATGCACAGACTAGCCTATTACTACTAGCTGAAGTTTATAACTTTTTAGACACTCCACCCACCAGAGGACTCGAACACTGGCCAACGAGGTGGCAGTTGCACGCTGTATCCACTACACTATACTTCAAAGCCATTAAGAGAGGTAGGAATTCTGGTGTATTTAACCAACCAGAACTCCATTCCTCTCCCAGGCAATGAGATAGTGTGAGACCTCTGGTGCTTTGCATCGATCCCTGTTATGTGGGAGAACTCAGTGCCAAATGCTTAATGCACAGACTAGCCTATTACCACTAGCTGAAGTTTATAACTTTTTAGACACTCCACCCACCAGGGGACTCGAACACTGGCCAACGAGGTGGCAGTTGCACGCTGTATCCACTACACTACACTATACTTCAAAGCCATTAGGAGAGGTAGGAATTCTGGTGTATTTAACCAACCAGAACTCCTTTCCTCTCCCAGGCAATGAGATAGTGTGAGACCTCTGGTGCTTTGCATCGATCCCTGTTATGTGGGAGAACTCAGTGCCAAATGCTTAATGCACAGACTAGCCTATTACCACTAGATGAAGTTTATAACTTTTCAGACACTCCACCCACCAGGGGACTCGAACACTGGCCAACGAGGTGGCAGTTGCACGCTGTATCCACTACACTATACTTCAAAGCCATTAACAAAGCGTTCACAAAGGAACGCTCATCCGCTCCTGACGACCCTGCTGCCCCTCCAACTTTATCCGCTGCTCCTTGAGCCCACATCATCCCAAACATGATGTAATCACCCCAGAAGGCAGCTAAGTACCCAGTGACCTAAATGTGACCGAAATATACAACAAAACCTAACCTACTAGCTCATCTCGACCTCATTAGTGGTGCTCCCTGGAGGAAGCTAACCTGACGTTTGCTGCTGCCACATCAACGAGTCTACCCCATCTGCCTGCGTACATCTCTGCTGCTATCATGCAAAACAATTCTAAGCTCGGTAAGGCTGCAAAGAAAGATAACACACCTATCAGGATGAACCCAACCAGCCAAGCTAGCAACAGGAATAACGCGGCTGTCTCCCCCCTAGCGGCAACCGGGGGGGTACCGACCCTCCCTGCGTCAACAATAACAAACCTTCCCAGCTGAGTGAAGCGTTGTCGCCGACTCGAGCCATGCAACAGTTAAGTAACCATATGGAGCAACTTAAACGAGCTGCCTCCCCATGTTCTGACTTTAAGCGTCTCGCTGATAATCCATGGTTCAAATTATTGACTCAGATACATGATGACCAAAAGTCTATAATCCGAGAGCAGTCGGACCTGATAATGAAGCTACAGAGTGATGCTTTGGCCATGCACAAGATTAACCAAGATCTGTCTGCCAGAGTCGGCCACCTCGAACAGGAATTAAGCTCTCTGCAGATCTCGGTTACTAACTCTAAATCAGCAGAAACCTCTAAGAAGCAAGAAGAGATGTTACAAAAGTTAGAGAACCATTTTAACTCCCTACAACAGCAACACACTACAACCCAAGACGAATCAGATCAACTTAAGCTCCTTGATTCTGTTATCATCTCATCACTTGATTTTCCCCATGAAACTGACAGGGAAAACTGTACTGCCATCGTGATCCAGGAATTGCGTACTAAGCTGAATTATTCAATCGAAGCAAGTGACATCAAGTCAGCTTATAGAGTGGGTACGAAATCATCTGGCACAAATAACAGGAAGATACGTGTGAAGTTAGATAGCTGCTCCCGCAAGTCTGACCTTATCACTGCTGCAGTCGGTGGGAAATCCAATGTTTATGTGAACGAATGTCTAACCAGATTCAGACAAAATCTCTTATATAAACTACGTGGAATCTGCAAAAAATCCCCTGCTATTAAACATTGTTTTGTGCGCGATGGTAAAATAATAGCTAGGAAGACTGACTCTGGAAAAACTTATGTCATAACCACTGAGGCTCACCTCACTTCCTTCCTGGCTGACTGTGGGATATCAGCTGAATAACCAGATCATAATTTGTAGTCTCACATACAACCAAAGTGTACTTAAGCTCTGCCTTTCCTTTCCAAAGGTTTTTTATTTTTATTTTTATTTTATTTTTTGTTTGTCATCTATGCCTGTTTTTTTACTCTTAATTATTTGTTCTTAGTTAATCCCCTTGTCACTAAACCTAGGGATCTTATTACCCTGTTATATTTAAAGTAACTTGGTATTTGTTTCTTGTAATCATTTATTGGAATTAAGTAATAGTATAATTGTTTATATCATCTACCACAGTATCATAGTAAAATCTTCCACATTAATATACTCTCACCCTGTTTATTTTTACACTTAGATTTATATTAGAGTAAAATTCAAGATTTACTCAGATATACATATATCTGAGTAATATATATCTTTTTTTTTCTTTTTTTTCGGAATTATCTATTTGAGCTCACTTTGTTTTCTTAGGTTCATACCAACTATAGGATTTTAATTAACCATTACTAAGCTAATTATCCTCAAGTTCATTTTACTTTATGATTATTATTTTTCTTATTATTTTTATTTTACATTTATATTGTCAGTCTCTACTGATTTTTTGTTTTTTTTATTTTATCTAACTTCTGTGTCCTTCCTGGCTATCTATTGGATCTCTATTTTACTTCTAAATTGTTACTATTTTATTGTATTTGCTTTTATTCTTGTGTTTTGCTATATCATGTATCTTGTATCGTGATCCCTCTGCATCTCTATGCACACTGATATTGATCCTGATCAAAATCTTCTGTCTCATATCTACACCAACCAGCACATTGATCATCATTATTGCAAGTATTTCACAGCACACCAGGCTAAAAACAAACTCCAAAATAACACCTGTTTATCAGTTTACAACCAAAATGTTAGATCACTTGGTAAACATTTTGACGATTTAAATGCATTACTCACAGCACTAGGTACTAACTTATCGTTCATTATTCTAACAGAAACTTGGCTAAATAAAGACTATACCCAACTCTACAACTTAGCTGGTTATAAAGCCATTCATAACTGTAGGCCAAATAAAAAAGGTGGTGGCACAGCTATATATTACCGAGATACATTTATCTGCAACAGTATTATTAGTGACAGAGATGACTACTGTGAATATACTTTTGCTCAGTTTACAATTAAATCCCTTAAATCCTCATTGACTATTGGAGCCATCTATAGATTTCCCAATACTAACATAGCTTCTTTCTCAGACAACCTAAGTAATCTTATTATAAACAACAATCTCAACAAAAACCACATCATTCTGGGAGGAGACTTTAATATTGACCTGGGTCAACAAAATTGCTCTCAAGTTGACTATTTCCTTAACAGCATGAACTCCTGTATGCTAATCCCCACAATCACCAAACCTACCCGAGTCACTCAAACATCAGCCACTACCTTGGACCACATATGGACAAACATAACAGCTCCCCTTGTATCTGGTATAATCTACGACAGAACAACTGACCACTATCCTACCTTTCTCATAGCGAACATGGACATAACACCACCAAAAAGCAAGAAACTTTCATTTAGGCTACACAGTGAATCAGCTTTGGGCAATCTTACAGATGCATTTCACAATATTAACTGGGATTCTGAATTCAATAATACCCAGGATATAAATTCATTAGCTAACCTCTTCCTCTCCAAAACTCTAAGCCTCTACAACCTTCATTGTCCCCTTCTTACCAAGCAAGTAACTGACAAAAGATTAAACAATCCATGGCTCACAAGCGGCATTCTCAATTCAATCAACAAGAAACATGAATATGAAAAGAAACTTAGGATTGGCCTAGTTTCAAAGGAAGTAGCTAAAAGGTACTCATCAATGCTTACCAGTATCATAAGAAAGGCAAAACTTGCATATTATGTGAATAGATTCAATGAAGCAAAAGGCAACATGAAAAGCACTTGGAAAACCATCTCTAGTATCCTAGGAACTAAACAACACTCACATAACCAAATAAAACTCTACAAGGATGGGGATATACCGTCAACTGATTTAGAAATGGCAAATGAATTTAATAGTTTCTTTTCATCGGTTGGTGCTAATCTTGCCAGTAAAATCCCACAGACTCAGACACATATTAACACATATCTCTCCNTTAAGGAACATATAATCTCTTCCCACAACCAGACCATCACCAGAGAAATCTTAGCAAACAACACAGAAATCATCGATAGATACAGCGACAGGAGGCGGCTTGACGTCTGCGAGGCACTACACATCAAGAAGTCAACACCAGCAATCAACAGCCAATTAACGCACAACTATATTCTACCCACTTCAAGACTCCGCTCCAATATAGAAACATCAGGAAATATAGAAACATCAGGAATGCAGATGTCAAGCAGGCGGCTTGACATCTGCAAGGATGTGCAGATGGCTTGACACTCCACCCACCAGGGGACTCGAACACTGGCCAACGAGGTGGCGGTTGCACGCTGTATCCACTACACTATACTTCAATGCCATTAAGAGAGGTAGGAATTCTGGTGTATTTAACCAACCAGAACTCCAATCCTCTCCCAGGCAATGAGATAGTGTGAGACCTCTGGTGCTTTGCATCGAGCCCTGTTATGTGGGAGAACTCAGTGCCAAATGCTTAATGCACAGACTAGCCTATTACCACTAGCTGAAGTTTATAACTTTTTAGACACTCCACCCACCAGGGGACTCGAACACTGGCCAATGAGGTGGCAGTTGCACGCTGTATCCACTACACTATACTTCAAAGCCATTAAGAGAGGTAGGAATTCTGGTGTATTTAACCAACCAGAACTCCAATCCACTCCCAGGCAATGAGATAGTGTGAGACCTCTGGTGCTTTGCATCGAGCCCTGTTATGTGGGAGAACTCAGTGCCAAATGCTTAATGCTCAGACAAGCCTTTTACCACTAGCTGAAGTTTATAACTTTTTAGACACTCCACCCACCAGGGGACTCGAACACTGGCCAACGACCTGGCAGTTGGACGCTGTATCCACTAAACTATACTTCAAAACCGTTAAGAGAGGTAGGAATTCTGGTGTATTTAACCAACCAGAACTCCAATCCTCTCCCAGGCAATGAGATAGTGTGAGACCTCTGGTGCTTGCATCGAGCCCTGTTATGTGGGAGAACTCAGTGCCAAATGCTTAATGCACAGACTAGCCTATTACCACTAGCTGAAGTTTATAACTTTTTAGACACTCCACCCACCAGGGGACTCGAAGACTGGCCAACGAGGTGGCAGTTGCACGCTGTATCCACTACACTATACTTCTAAGCCATTAAGAGAGGTAGGAATTCTGGTGTATTAACCCAACCAGAACTCCAATCCTCTCCCAGGCAATGAGATAGTGTGCGACCTCTGGTGCTTTGCATCGAGCCCTGTTGTGTGGGAGAACTCAGTGCCAAATGCTTAATGCACAGACTAGCCTATTACCACTAGCTGATGTGTATAACTTTTTAGACAATCCACCCACCTGTGGACTCGAACACTGGCCAATGAGGTGGCAGTTGCACGCTGTATCCACTACACTATACTTCAAAACCGTTAAGAGAGGTTGGAATTCTGGTGTATTTAACCAACCAGAACTCCAATCCTCTCCCAGGCAATGAGATAGTGTGAGACCTCTGGTGCTTGGCATCGAGCCCTGTTATGTGGGAGAACTCAGTGCCAAATGCTTAATGCACAGACTAGCCTATTACCACTAGCTGAAGTTTATAACTTTTTAGACACTCCACCCACCAGGGGACTCGAACACTGGCCAACGAGGTGGCAGTTGCACGCTGTATCCACTACACTATACTTCAAAGCCATTAAGAGAGGTAGGAATTCTGGTGTGTTTAACCAACCAGAACTCCAATCCTCTCCCAGGCAATGAGATAGTGTGAGAGCTCTGGTGCTTTGCTTCGAGCCCTGTTATGTGGGAGAACTCAGTGCCAAATGCTTAATGCACAGACTAGCCTATTACCACTAGCTGAAGTCTATAACTTTTTAGACACTCCACTCACCAGGGGACTCGAGCACTGGCCAACGAGCTGGCAGTTGCACGCTGTATCCACTACACTATACTTCAAAACCGTTAAGAGAGGTAGGAATTCTGGTGTATTTAACCAACCAGAACTCCAATCCTCTCCCAGGCAATGAGATAGTGTGAGACCTCTGGTGCTTTGCATCGATCCCTGTTATGTGGGAGAACTCAGTGCCAAATGCTTAATGCACAGACTAGCCTATTACCACTAGCTGAAGTTTATAACTTTTTAGACACTCCACCCACCAGGGGACTCGAACACTGGCCAACGAGGTGGCAGTTGCACGCTGTATCCACTACACTATACTTCAAAGCCATTAAGAGAGGTAGGAATTCTGGTGTATTTAACCAACCAGAACTCCATTCCTCTCCCAGGCAATGAGATAGTGTGAGACCTCTGGTGCTTTGCATCGATCCCTGTTATGTGGGAGAACTCAGTGCCAAATGCTTAATGCACAGACTAGCCTATTACCACTAGCTGAAGTTTATAACTTTTTAGACACTCCACCCACCAGGGGACTCGAACACTGGCCAACGAGGTGGCAGTTGCACGCTGTATCCACTACACTATACTTCAAAGCCATTAAGAGAGGTAGGAATTCTGGTGTATTTAACCAACCAGAACTCCATTCCTCTCCCAGGCAATGAGATAGTGTGAGACCTCTGGTGCTTTGCATCGATCCCTGTTATGTGGGAGAACTCAGTGCCAAATGCTTAATGCACAGACTAGCCTATTACCACTAGCTGAAGTTTATAACTTTTTAGACACTCCACCCACCAGGGGACTCGAACACTGGCCAACGAGGTGGCAGTTGCACGCTGTATCCACTACACTATACTTCAAAGCCATTAAGAGAGGTAGGAATTCTGGTGTATTTAACCAACCAGAACTCCATTCCTCTCCCAGGCAATGAGATAGTGTGAGACCTCTGGTGCTTTGCATCGATCCCTGTTATGTGGGAGAACTCAGTGCCAAATGCTTAATGCACAGACTAGCCTATTACCACTAGCTGAAGTTTATAACTTTTTAGACACTCCACCCACCAGGGGACTCGAACACTGGCCAACGAGGTGGCAGTTGCACGCTGTATCCACTACACTATACTTCAAAGCCATTAAGAGAGGTAGGAATTCTGGTGTATTTAACCAACCAGAACTCCATTCCTCTCCCAGGCAATGAGATAGTGTGAGACCTCTGGTGCTTTGCATCGATCCCTGTTATGTGGGAGAACTCAGTGCCAAATGCTTAATGCACAGACTAGCCTATTACCACTAGCTGAAGTTTATAACTTTTTAGACACTCCACCCACCAGGGGACTCGAACACTGGCCAACGAGGTGGCAGTTGCACGCTGTATCCACTACACTATACTTCAAAGCCATTAAGAGAGGTAGGAATTCTGGTGTATTTAACCAACCAGAACTCCATTCCTCTCCCAGGCAATGAGATAGTGTGAGACCTCTGGTGCTTTGCATCGATCCCTGTTATGTGGGAGAACTCAGTGCCAAATGCTTAATGCACAGACTAGCCTATTACCACTAGCTGAAGTTTATAACTTTTTAGACACTCCACCCACCAGGGGACTCGAACACTGGCCAACGAGGTGGCAGTTGCACGCTGTATCCACTACACTATACTTCAAAGCCATTAAGAGAGGTAGGAATTCTGGTGTATTTAACCAACCAGAACTCCATTCCTCTCCCAGGCAATGAGATAGTGTGAGACCTCTGGTGCTTTGCATCGATCCCTGTTATGTGGGAGAACTCAGTGCCAAATGCTTAATGCACAGACTAGCCTATTACCACTAGCTGAAGTTTATAACTTTTTAGACACTCCACCCACCAGGGGACTCGAACACTGGCCAACGAGGTGGCAGTTGCACGCTGTATCCACTACACTATACTTCAAAGCCATTAAGAGAGGTAGGAATTCTGGTGTATTTAACCAACCAGAACTCCATTCCTCTCCCAGGCAATGAGATAGTGTGAGACCTCTGGTGCTTTGCATCGATCCCTGTTATGTGGGAGAACTCAGTGCCAAATGCTTAATGCACAGACTAGCCTATTACCACTAGCTGAAGTTTATAACTTTTTAGACACTCCACCCACCAGGGACTCGAACACTGGCCAACGAGGTGGCAGTTGCACGCTGTATCCACTACACTATACTTCAAAGCCATTAAGAGAGGTAGGAATTCTGGTGTATTTAACCAACCAGAACTCCATTCCTCTCCCAGGCAATGAGATAGTGTGAGACCTCTGGTGCTTTGCATCGATCCCTGTTATGTGGGAGAACTCAGTGCCAAATGCTTAATGCACAGACTAGCCTATTACCACTAGCTGAAGTTTATAACTTTTTAGACACTCCACCCACCAGGGGACTCGAACACTGGCCAACGAGGTGGCAGTTGCACGCTGTATCCACTACACTATACTTCAAAGCCATTAAGAGAGGTAGGAATTCTGGTGTATTTAACCAACCAGAACTCCATTCCTCTCCCAGGCAATGAGATAGTGTGAGACCTCTGGTGCTTTGCATCGATCCCTGTTATGTGGGAGAACTCAGTGCCAAATGCTTAATGCACAGACTAGCCTATTACCACTAGCTGAAGTTTATAACTTTTTAGACACTCCACCCACCAGGGGACTCGAACACTGGCCAACGAGGTGGCAGTTGCACGCTGTATCCACTACACTATGCTTCAAAGCCATTAATAGAGGTAGGAATTCTGGTGTATTTAACCAACCAGAACTCCACTCCTCTCCCAGGCAATGAGATAGTGTGAGACCTCTGGTGCTTTGCATCGATCCCTGTTATGTGGGAGAACTCAGTGCCAAATGCTTAATGCACAGACTAGCTGTAGTAAAAGTGTTATTGTATTATTGTACCCGGATGAATGCTCGCTTGACTGTTTTGTTTGGATGCTCGCTTGATTGTTTGTTGTTGTCAGACCAGCTGTGTCGTGCCTGTGTACAGGTTAGTTTATGTTCACTCCTAGTTAATTTCTATTTGTTCTAGTGTTAGTCATGTGTACTTTGCTTATTATATTATATATCTTAAGCACTGTTAGTCTTTATAAGTTTTGTATAATATATGGCTTGTGTATTGCAGGATGTAACTGTACTGTAATTATTTGTTCAATAAAGCCACATGTCTGGCAATGCTTCTCCTTTACCTCAATTTATTGAACAAATAATTCAGCCAGTGAACATGGAGCGGTTACTACGGCCCGAGCGGTTTGCTACTGACCCGAACGCCACCAACGCCGCTCAAGAATGGCGTCACTGGCTCAAGACGTTCCAAAACTTCACTCTTGCAGTAGAAGAAAATACTCCCACCGTGGACAAGCTGTGTCTCTTAATAAACTACGTTGCTCCACGTGTGTTCGACTACATAGCTGACTGCACTACGTATGATGCTGCTGAAAAATCCCTAACAGAACTGTTTGTGAAGCCCAAGAATGAAGTATTCGCAAGGTATGTGCTTGCAACACGACGCCAAGAACCCGGTGAGTCACTTGATCAGTTTCTTCAGGCTTTAAAGTTATTAGCTAAAGATTGCCAGTTCAAAGCAGTGACTGCTGTAGAAGCCAGTGATAACTATGTGAGAGATGCTTTCATTAATGGGCTAGGTTCTGCCACAATAAGGCAGCGCTTACTTGAAAATAGAACTTTAGACTTACAGTCAGCCTTTGACCAGGCTCACACTCTAGAAACGGCACAGAAACTTTCTGCCTCTTATGCTCAGCCAGGGGTTACAAATGCTGCCATGGCACTCTCATTAGACCTGGAGGACTTAGGAGGACAAGAAAGTGCAGAAGAAAAAGTTGACACAGTTTCTGCAGCTACAACTAGTGGTTTTAAGTGCTTCTTTTGCGGTTACACTCGACATCCTCGCAGTCGATGTCCGGCTAGAGAGGCTCTGTGTATGAATTGCAAGAAAAAGGGTCATTATGCTAAGGTCTGCCGATCTCTGAAACAGACTAATAGTGCTTCAAACACCCAACATTCCGCTGCTATGCTTGCTACTTTAGCTGGGACTTCGCCCGCATGCCTCAATAAATCAGTGCTTAGCTCTAAGATCAATGGTATTCCAGTCAGTGCACTGATTGACACTGGTAGCTCTGAGAACTTTATTCATAAGAATATTGCCGACCAGAGTGGGTTACTCGTCTATCCTGACAATGGGGCAGTTTCTATGGCTACTGTATCGTTCTCTTCAAAATTCCTGGGTCAGTGTTCTGTAGACTTAGAATTACAAGGAGAAACTTACCATGGTGTGAATCTCAAAGTGTTACCCGATTTGTGTGCTGATGTGATTTTAGGTCATAACTTTTTACAAAATCATTCTGTGCTTGAGATGGCTTTTGGAGGAGATAGACCTCCTCTTAGAATATGTGGATTAGCTGCCGTCAAAGTTCCGGCTCCATCTCTCTTCAGTAATTTAGCACCAGACTGCAAGCCGATTGCTGTAAAATCCAGACGCTATTCTGAGGCTGACAAGTTGTTTATTAAATCTGAGACCGCTCGGATGCTACGTGAAGAGATAATTAGACCCAGTCATTCTCCATGGAGAGCCCAGGTATTAGTAACTAAAGGAGAACATCACAAGAAAAGAATGGTTGTAGATTATTCACAAACAATCAATCGATTCACGGGGCTGGATGCCTACCCCTTACCACACATAGATGAGATTGTGAATAATGTTGCTAGATTTAAAGTATACAGCACTCTGGACTTGAGAAGTGCTTACCATCAAGTGGGTTTAACAGAGGAAGAAAAACCCTATACAGCCTTTGAAGCTTGTGGGAAGCTTTATGAATTTAATCGTATCCCTTTTGGGGTCACTAATGGAGTGGCTAGTTTTCAAAGGGTAATTGATGGCATCCTTGAGAAAGAAGGAGTGGAGGGTACCTTCGCTTACGTTGATGATGTCTGTGTGTGTGGAGAGTCTGAGGAAGACCATGATAAAAATCTGAAACATTTTATGGACGTTGCGAGAAGATATAACCTGACCCTGAATCTTGAAAAGTGTAGTTTTCGACTCAGGTCTATAAAGCTGTTGGGATATCTTATACAAGAAGGAGAAATTAGACCTGACCCGGAACGCCTCGAGCCACTGTTAAAACTTCCACTACCAAGTAACACAGGTTCTTTACGCAGAACAATGGGAATGCTTGCACATTACTCTCGTTGGGTGCTGAGTTTTTCTGAGAAGATCCGTCCTCTCTCTCATGCCAATGATTTTCCCTTATCTGCTGCTGCTGCGAAAGCTTTTGAAGGATTGAAACAAGACATTGCTGAGGCAGTGGTTCGAGCAATCGACCCAACAACTCCTTTCACTGTGGAAACCGATGCTTCAGATCATGCTATTGCCGCTACCCTAACCCAGAATGAACAACCAGTAGCTTTCTTCTCCCGAACACTTTCAAATAGTGAACAAAGGCACTCATCAGTGGAGAAGGAAGCGTATGCCATTGTGGAAGCCCTAAGGAAGTGGCGACACTATCTTATTGGTCGCCATTTTCGGCTTGTGACTGACCAGCGCAGTGTCGCTTTTATGTTTAACTCTAACTCAGCTGGTAAGATTAAAAATGATAAAATTGCTAGATGGCGAGTCGAACTCTCCTGTTACCACTATGACATTGTATATCGCCCAGGTAAAAAGAACATACCAGCTGATGCATTCTCACGTGTATGTGGTGCCACCAGTATGGATGAATTAAAGGAATTGCATGACAATCTGTGTCACCCTGGAGTGTCTCGTATGGCTCATTTTGTCCGATGTCGAAATCTGCCTTATTCTGTGGAGGAAGTGAAGAAGATGACTAATTCTTGCTCTGCATGCTCTGAACTTAAACCTCGGTTTTGCAAGTTTGACTCTGGGCATTTGATTAAAGCTACTCAGCCATTTGAAAGACTCAACATAGATTTTAAAGGACCACTTCCATCACATTCAAGGAATAAATATATCCTTACTGTTGTAGATGAATTCTCTAGATTCCCTTTTGCATTCCCTTGTTCAGATATGACTACTGGTACAGTAATTCAGTGCCTGGTGCAGTTGTTTGCAATCTTTGGTATGCCTGCATATATACACTCTGATAGGGGAACTTCCTTTATGTCGGAGGAGTTGAAAGATTTTCTACTAAAAAAGGGGGTAGCAACTAGCCGTACGACTCCTTACAACCCTAGAGGAAATGGCCAGGCTGAGAAGTACAATGGGATTATTTGGAAGACAGTGCTGCTAGCTCTTAGGACGAGAGGCTTAGATGTATCCCAGTGGGAAGTAGTTCTTCCTGATGCACTCCACTCTATTCGATCACTGTTGTGTACCTCTACAAATTGTACACCACATGAACGATTCTTCCAGCATACAAGAAGGTCTACTTCAGGGCGAACACTACCTACGTGGCTTGCTTGCAGAGGCCCTGTCCTCCTAAAACGTCAGGTGCGTCAAAGCAAAAATGATCCTCTAGTTGATGAGGTTGAGGTCGTAGATGTGAATCCGGAATATGCCCATGTCAAGTTCCCGGATGGCAGGATTACTACTGTATCATTAAGACACCTCGCACCCATGGCCACAGAGGGCTGCGAGAGTTTGGACCCCAATCTCAACATTCAACAGCAACACCCAGCGATTGTGAAAGATGGGGTAAACCCCAACCCGCCTCATCCTGAACTGCCTCATCCTGAACTACCTCATCCTGAACTACCTCATCCTGAACTACCTCATCCTGGACTACTTCGTTCCGAACCACCTAACTTTGAAACACCTAATTGGAAACCTTTCTCTGATGTAACACTCCCTCGAGAAGGTGGTATGCAGGAACCGACTGGAACACTAGAGGCATCAACTTTGCAGGAGTCCCTTCGACGATCTGGAAGGACGCGAAGTACTCCTACTCATCTTCGGGACTATGTTACTTAAAGCTAGAGGGGGTGAATGTAGTAAAAGTGTTATTGTATTATTGTACCCGGATGAATGCTCGCTTGACTGTTTTGTTTGGATGCTCGCTTGATGTTTTGTTGTTGTCAGACCAGCTGTGTCGTGCCTGTGTACAGGTTAGTTTATGTTCACTCCTAGTTAATTTCTATTTGTTCTAGTGTTAGTCATGTGTACTTTGCTTATTATATTATATATCTTAAGCACTGTTAGTCTTTATAAGTTTTGTATAATATATGGCTTGTGTATTGCAGGATGTAACTGTACTGTAATTATTTGTTCAATAAAGCCACATGTCTGGCAATGCTTCTCCTTTACCTCACTAGCCTATTACCACTAGCTGAAGTTTATAACTTTTTAGACACTCCACCCACCAGGGGACTCGATCACTGGCCAACGAGGTGGCAGTTGCATGCTGTATCCACTACACTATACTTCAAAGCCATTACGAGAGGTAGGAATTCTGGTGTATTTAACCAACCAGAACTCCATTCCTCTCCCAGGCAATGAGATAGTGTGAGACCTCTGGTGCTTTGCATCGATCCCTGTTATGTGGGAGAACTCAGTGCCAAATGCTTAATGCACAGACTAGCCTATTACCACTAGCTGAAGTTTATAACTTTTTAGACACTCCACCCACCAGGGGACTCGAACACTGGCCAACGAGGTGGCAGTTGCACGCTGTATCCACTACACTATACTTCAAAGCCATTAAGAGAGGTAGGAATTCTGGTGTATTTAACCAACCAGAACTCCATTCCTCTCCCAGGCAATGAGATAGTGTGAGACCTCTGGTGCTTTGCATCGATCCCTGTTATGTGGGAGAACTCAGTGCCAAATGCTTAATGCACAGACTAGCCTATTACCACTAGCTGAAGTTTATAACTTTTTAGACACTCCACCCACCAGGGGACTCGAACACTGGCCAACGAGGTGGCAGTTGCACGCTGTATCCACTACACTATACTTCAAAGCCATTAAGAGAGGTAGGAATTCTGGTGTATTTAACCAACCAGAACTCCATTCCTCTCCCAGGCAATGAGATAGTGTGAGACCTCTGGTGCTTTGCATCGATCCCTGTTATGTGGGAGAACTCAGTGCCAAATGCTTAATGCACAGACTAGCCTATTACCACTAGCTGAAGTTTATAACTTTTTAGACACTCCACCCACCAGGGGACTCGAACACTGGCCAACGAGGTGGCAGTTGCACGCTGTATCCACTACACTATACTTCAAAGCCATTAAGAGAGGTAGGAATTCTGGTGTATTTAACCAACCAGAACTCCATTCCTCTCCCAGGCAATGAGATAGTGTGAGACCTCTGGTGCTTTGCATCGATCCCTGTTATGTGGGAGAACTCAGTGCCAAATGCTTAATGCACAGACTAGCCTATTACCACTAGCTGAAGTTTATAACTTTTTAGACACTCCACCCACCAGGGGACTCGAACACTGGCCAACGAGGTGGCAGTTGCACGCTGTATCCACTACACTATACTTCAAAGCCATTAAGAGAGGTAGGAATTCTGGTGTATTTAACCAACCAGAACTCCATTCCTCTCCCAGGCAATGAGATAGTGTGAGACCTCTGGTGCTTTGCATCGATCCCTGTTATGTGGGAGAACTCAGTGCCAAATGCTTAATGCACAGACTAGCCTATTACCACTAGCTGAAGTTTATAACTTTTTAGACACTCCACCCACCAGGGGACTCGAACACTGGCCAACGAGGTGGCAGTTGCACGCTGTATCCACTACACTATACTTCAAAGCCATTAAGAGAGGTAGGAATTCTGGTGTATTTAACCAACCAGAACTCCATTCCTCTCCCAGGCAATGAGATAGTGTGAGACCTCTGGTGCTTTGCATCGATCCCTGTTATGTGGGAGAACTCAGTGCCAAATGCTTAATGCACAGACTAGCCTATTACCACTAGCTGAAGTTTATAACTTTTTAGACACTCCACCCACCAGGGGACTCGAACACTGGCCAACGAGGTGGCAGTTGCACGCTGTATCCACTACACTATACTTCAAAGCCATTAAGAGAGGTAGGAATTCTGGTGTATTTAACCAACCAGAACTCCATTCCTCTCCCAGGCAATGAGATAGTGTGAGACCTCTGGTGCTTTGCATCGATCCCTGTTATGTGGGAGAACTCAGTGCCAAATGCTTAATGCACAGACTAGCCTATTACCACTAGCTGAAGTTTATAACTTTTTAGACACTCCACCCACCAGGGGACTCGAACACTGGCCAACGAGGTGGCAGTTGCACGCTGTATCCACTACACTATACTTCAAAGCCATTAAGAGAGGTAGGAATTCTGGTGTATTTAACCAACCAGAACTCCATTCCTCTCCCAGGCAATGAGATAGTGTGAGACCTCTGGTGCTTTGCATCGATCCCTGTTATGTGGGAGAACTCAGTGCCAAATGCTTAATGCACAGACTAGCCTATTACCACTAGCTGAAGTTTATAACTTTTTAGACACTCCACCCACCAGGGGACTCGAACACTGGCCAACGAGGTGGCAGTTGCACGCTGTATCCACTACACTATACTTCAAAGCCATTAAGAGAGGTAGGAATTCTGGTGTATTTAACCAACCAGAACTCCATTCCTCTCCCAGGCAATGAGATAGTGTGAGACCTCTGGTGCTTTGCATCGATCCCTGTTATGTGGGAGAACTCAGTGCCAAATGCTTAATGCACAGACTAGCCTATTACCACTAGCTGAAGTTTATAACTTTTTAGACACTCCACCCACCAGGGGACTCGAACACTGGCCAACGAGGTGGCAGTTGCACGCTGTATCCACTACACTATACTTCAAAGCCATTAAGAGAGGTAGGAATTCTGGTGTATTTAACCAACCAGAACTCCATTCCTCTCCCAGGCAATGAGATAGTGTGAGACCTCTGGTGCTTTGCATCGATCCCTGTTATGTGGGAGAACTCAGTGCCAAATGCTTAATGCACAGACTAGCCTATTACCACTAGCTGAAGTTTATAACTTTTTAGACACTCCACCCACCAGGGGACTCGAACACTGGCCAACGAGGTGGCAGTTGCACGCTGTATCCACTACACTATACTTCAAAGCCATTAAGAGAGGTAGGAATTCTGGTGTATTTAACCAACCAGAACTCCATTCCTCTCCCAGGCAATGAGATAGTGTGAGACCTCTGGTGCTTTGCATCGATCCCTGTTATGTGGGAGAACTCAGTGCCAAATGCTTAATGCACAGACTAGCCTATTACCACTAGCTGAAGTTTATAACTTTTTAGACACTCCACCCACCAGGGGACTCGAACACTGGCCAACGAGGTGGCAGTTGCACGCTGTATCCACTACACTATACTTCAAAGCCATTAGAGAGGTAGGAATTCTGGTGTATTTAACCAACCAGAACTCCATTCCTCTCCCAGGCAATGAGATAGTGTGAGACCTCTGGTGCTTTGCATCGATCCCTGTTATGTGGGAGAACTCAGTGCCAAATGCTTAATGCACAGACTAGCCTATTACCACTAGCTGAAGTTTATAACTTTTTAGACACTCCACCCACCAGGGGACTCGAACACTGGCCAACGAGGTGGCAGTTGCACGCTGTATCCACTACACTATACTTCAAAGCCATTAAGAGAGGTAGGAATTCTGGTGTATTTAACCAACCAGAACTCCATTCCTCTCCCAGGCAATGAGATAGTGTGAGACCTCTGGTGCTTTGCATCGATCCCTGTTATGTGGGAGAACTCAGTGCCAAATGCTTAATGCACAGACTAGCCTATTACCACTAGCTGAAGTTTATAACTTTTTAGACACTCCACCCACCAGGGGACTCGAACACTGGCCAACGAGGTGGCAGTTGCACGCTGTATCCACTACACTATACTTCAAAGCCATTAAGAGAGGTAGGAATTCTGGTGTATTTAACCAACCAGAACTCCATTCCTCTCCCAGGCAATGAGATAGTGTGAGACCTCTGGTGCTTTGCATCGATCCCTGTTATGTGGGAGAACTCAGTGCCAAATGCTTAATGCACAGACTAGCCTATTACCACTAGCTGAAGTTTATAACTTTTTAGACACTCCACCCACCAGGGGACTCGAACACTGGCCAACGAGGTGGCAGTTGCACGCTGTATCCACTACACTATACTTCAAAGCCATAAGAGAGGTAGGAATTCTGGTGTATTTAACCAACCAGAACTCCAATCCTCTCCCAGGCAATGCGATAGTGTGAGACCTCTGGTGCTTTGCATCGAGCCCTGTTATGTGGGAGAACTCAGTGCCAAATGCTTAATGCACAGACTAGCCTATTACCACTAGCTGAAGTTTATAACTTTTTAGACACTCCACCCACCAGGGGACTCGAACACTGGCCAACGAGGTGGCAGTTGCAAGCTGTATCCACTACACTATACTTCAAAGCCATAAGAGAGGTAGGAATTCTGGTGTATTTAACCAACCAGAACTCCAATCCTCTCCCAGGCAATGCGATAGTGTGAGACCTCTGGTGCTTTGCATCGAGCCCTGTTATGTGGGAGAACTCAGTGCCAAATGCTTAATGCACAGACTAGCCTATTACCACTAGCTGAAGTTTATAACTTTTTAGACACTCCACCCACCAGGGGACTCGAACACTGTCCAACGAGGTGGCAGTTGCACACTGTATCCACTACACTATACTTCAAAGCCATAAGAGAGTCAACTTCCCTCTCACTTACGGCTGCCATCCTACATCTCAGCGGTAGTCGTACGGATTCCGCAATTAGTTTCTTCTCTGCACTCCCAGTGGAATTGGCCCCGCCACTACGATGTCACTGTGAAGCTATCAGCCGTCCCAGACGATGCTGCTTAAACTCCACCTGCACAGCACCCGAATCCAGAGCACTTGAAGCTCAATATACAGTCAATTCCCTCGTCGGTCCACACACATGTAGTGAAGGAAGACTTCTTGGCGTACTTGCATACAACTGGTGACTTGTAAGGTTCCACGGGATTTCGTGCTACTGTCAAACTAACAGGACCGTCGTTCACACATCCAACCTAGTTGACGAGTCGGTCAACCAGGTTTCCTCACAGTGGAATGGCCCGGCTGCTAAGCTGTCTCCTAAACGAGTGAACTGCCACCGACGTCACATACTGTACGTCACTGCCCGGTCCACTTCTCGCAACGCACCTGTCATGGTGCACTTATTGCTCAATGTTCCTTCAATTCCTTCTCCGGTCTACACATGGAATGAAGGAAGACCTCTCAGAGTGCGTGCTGACAACAGGAGACGCTTATATCCACCGGAGCTCGGGTAATCCGTCCACTTGACAGGATTCCTTGGTGCACGTCTTGCCTCGATGACGTGCCGTGTGAGACTGTGGCGCCAACGAGGCACTACGGCTGGACCCCCCTGTCTTTGCGACGTCATATTTGCCAAGGGAGGTTTTCATTGGCCCCCAGTGCCGCGTCGCTGACGGTGACCAATCTGGTGTCACTGACGTCACACAGTTTTGGCGGGAGATCAGAGGAGCCAACGCCATATTGGCTTCCTAAAGGGCCTATACCACAGGCCAAAATACTCTTCTTGTACAAATTTCTCGGCACTGCGAGAACACTATTCTCTCCCACATATGTCAAACTGAGGCCCGCAACGTAGAGAACGCACGGGCAAGGTAGACATGACTCTTACAGCAGGTGTGGGAGAAATGGAAGGGGGGAACACCCTCACATACCCCTCCCCTTAAAATAAGAGTCATGTCTGGTTAGTGTCAGTGGGACTAGGCATCTGCAACTACGTGGTCCTTCCCACTGAAAAGCTTGACTTCCAGCTTGTACTCCAGCCGCCAATTTGAGACATTCCTCACGTGTTTGTTGACCGTTCCCACGGTCACGCTTGGCGCCCACTGCTTTTCTAGTATGGACCGAGGACCCCATACCTCGTGTCCGTTCACCAGCTGGAAGGGTGAGAAGTTTAAACGATTTTGCCACTGCGTTACAAATGGCCATCAAAACACTGTTCACTGTCTCTTCCCACTCATCCTCCTGCTCCGCGCAGAACATTCTCCGAACTGTCTCGAGATGGAGTGGAGTCTTTCGATCGCCCCTTCGACTGCGATCGGTAGGGCGACGACCGAATCTGCATCACTCCCCAACTTGTCGTTGTCTCTCCGAACCACTCAGACTGGAATATTTTCCACAGTCAGTCTGAGTTCCCTGGGCCTTCTCACCAAGAGAAAAGTTGTGGTAGCTGCCCGGCCACTCCTCTTGACGTCGAACGTCGCATCGTGGTCACCCCTAGGTGACCCGCAGAATCAACAGAGTGCGACAGATCCAACACTGCCGCTGCACTTGGCTGCAACACTACTGGTGTCTCGTACCTGGAGATGCCTCTCTTGGCCTCCCTCCTCACAGGTCTCCACTGTCTCATTAGTATGCCGTTCAGTCTGTAGAAAGAGTGGCCCTCTCGGGAACAACACGTCCTCCTTTGGCCTCACGAATCAATTTGGGGAATTCGACTGCTGCAGCTCCTCGAGACGAGTGCGTCCACCCCAGGAGAAATGGTGAGGGTCACCTGTACCTCACCATCCGGGCTGCCTTCGCCCTCCACTCGCTCTCCGGGTTCCTGAAGAGGTGATCGATTTCCAGGCCGTCGGACGTCTCCTCGTCGGTCTTATCAGATCCACGCCACCTTGTCCGCGCACTGCCTCGGAACTACAGCACAGACAGGGAACACCTCCATGGCGATTCCTTTCTCGTTCCCACAGGCGTCGAAACATCCGCCTTTCTTCGGTAGTGCTCCAAGCACTCCTCGTCCTTCACGAGGTTCGGGAGGACACGTCCCCACGTGCGTCATTTCCCAA
>WNGS01000143.1:0-60374 GCA_020271785.1 Procambarus virginalis | reverse complement strand
AAGTTTATAATCTTTTTAGACACTCCACCCACCAGGGGACTCGAACACTGGCCAAAGAGGGGCAGTTGCACGCTTTATCCACTACACATATCTCAAACCATTAAGAGAGGTAGGAATTCTGGTGTATTTAACCAACCAGAACCCATTCCTCTCCCAGGCCATGAGATATGTGAGACCTCTGGTGCTTGCACGATCCCTGTATGTGGGAGAACTCGTGCCAAATGCTTAATGCACAGACTAGCCTATTACCACTAGCTGAAGTTTTAACTTTTAGACACTCCACCCACCAGGGGACTCGAACACTGGCCAACGATGTGGCAGTTTCACGCTGTTCCACTACACTATACTTCAAAGACTTAAGAGAGGTAGGAATTCTGGTGTATTTAACCAACCAGAACTCCATTCCCTCCCAGGCAAGAGATAGTGTGAGACCTCTGGTGCTTTGCATCGATCCCTGTTATGTGGGAGACTCAGTGCAAACTTAATGCCCAGACTAGCCTATACCACTAGCTGAATTTAACTTTTAACAACTCCACCACCAGGGACTCGACACTGGCCAACGAGGTGCATTGCACGCTGTATCCAATACACTATACTTCAAAGCCATTAAGAGGTAGGAATTCTGGTGTATTTAACCAACCAGAATCCATTCCTCTCCCAGGCAATGAATAGTGTGAGACTCTGGTGCTTTGCATCGATACTGTTATGTGGGAGAACTCAGTGCCAAATGCTTAATGCACAGACTAGCCTATTACCACTACTGAATTTTTACTTTTTAGACACTCCACCCACCAGGGGACCGAACACTGGCCAAGAGGTGGCAGTTGCAGCTGTATCCACTACACTATACTTCAAAGCCATAAGAGAGGTAGGAATTCTGTGTATTTAACCAACCAGAACTCCATTCCTCTCCAGGCATGAGATAGTGTGAGACCTCTGGTGCTTTGCATCGATCCCTTATGTGGGAGAACTCAGTGCAAGCTTAATGCACAGACTAGCCTATTACCACTAGCTGAGTTTATAACTTTTTAGACACTCCACCCCAGGGGACTCGAACACTGGCCAACGAGGTGGCAGTTGCACGCTGATCCACTACACTATATCAAAGATTAAGGAGGTAGGAATTCTGTGTATTAACCAACCAGAACTCCATTCCTCTCCCGCATGAGATAGTGGAGACCTCTGGTGCTTTGCATCGACCCTGTTATGTGGGAGAACTAGTGCCAAATGCTTAATGCACAGACTAGCCTATTACCACTAGCTGAAGTTATAACTTTTTAGACACTCCACCCACCGGGACTCGAACACTGGCCACGAGTGGCAGTTGCACGCGTATACTCACTACACTATACTTCAAAGCCATAAGAAGGTAGGAATTCTGGTGTATTTAACCAACCAGAACCCTTCTCTCCAGGCAATGAGATAGTGTGAGACTCTGGTGCTTTGCATCGATCCCTGTTATTGTGGAGAACTCAGTGCCAAATGCTTAATGCACAGACTAGCCTTTACCAATAGCTGATTTAAACTTTAGACACTCCACCCACCGGGGACTCGAACACTGCCAAGAGGTGGCAGTTGCACGCTGTTCCACCACACTATACTTCAAGCCATTAAAGAGGTAGGAATTCTGGTGTATTTAACCAACCGAACTCCATTCCTCTCCCAGGCAATGAGATAGTGTGAACCTCGGTGCTTTCATCGATCCCTGTTATGTGGGAGAACTCAGTGCCAAATGCTTAATGCACAACTAGCCTATTACCACTAGCTGAAGTTTATAACTTTTTAGACACTCCACCCACCAGGGGACTCGAACACGGCCAACGAGGTGGCAGTTGCACGCTGTATCCACTACACTATACTCAAAGCCATAAGAGGTAGGAATTCTGGTGTATTTACCAACCAGAACTCCATCCTCTCCAGGCAATGAGATAGTGTGAGACCTGGTGCTTTCATCGATCCCTGTTATGTGGGAGAACTCAGTGCCAATGCTTATGCACAACTACCTATTACCACTAGCTGAAGTTTAAACTTTTTAGACACTCACCCACCAGGGGACTCGAACACTGGCCAACGAGGTGGCAGTTGCACGCTGTATCCACTACACTAACTACTCAAAGCCATTAAGAGAGGTAGAGATTCTGGTGTATTTAACCAACGAAAACTCATCCTCTCCCAGGCAATGAGATAGTGTGAGACCTCTGTGCTTTGCATCGCCCTGTTTGGGGAAACTCAGTGCCAAATGCTTATGCACAGACTAGCCTATTACCACTAGCTGAAGTTTATAACTTTTTAGACACTCCACCCACCAAGGGACTCGAACACTGGCCAACGAGGTGGCAGTTGCACGCTGTATCCACTACACTTACTTCAAAGCCATAAGAGAGGTAGGAATTCTGGTGTATTTAAAACCAGAACTCCATTCCTCTCCAGGCATGAGATAGTGTGAGACCTCTGGTGCTTTGCACGACCCTGTTATGTGGGAGAACTCAGTGGCCAAATGCTTAATGCACAGACAGCCTATTACCACTAGCTGAAGTTTTATAACTTTTTAGACACTCACCCCCACCAGGGGACTCGAACACTGGCCACGAGGGGGCAGTTGCACGCTGTATCACAACACTATACTTCAAAGCATTAGAGAGGTAAATTCTGGTGTATTTAACCAACCAGAACTCCATTCCTCTCCCAGGCAATGAGATAGTGTGAGACCTCTGGTGCTTTGCATCGATCCCCTGTTATGTGGGAGAACTCAGTGCCAAATGCTAATGCACAGACTAGCCTATTACCACTAGCTGAAGTTTATAACTTTTAGCACTCCACCACCCCAGGGGACTCGAACACTGGCCAACAGGTGGCAGTTGCACCTGTATCCACTACACTTACTTCAAAGCATTAGAGAGGTAGGAATTCTGGTGTATTTATAACCAACCAGAACCCTTCCTCTCTCCCAGCAATGAGATAGTGTGAGACCTCTGGTGCTTTGCATCGACCTGTTATGGGGGAACTCAGTGCCAAATGCTTAATGCACAGACTAGCCTATTACCACTAGCTGAAGTTTATAACTTTTAGACACTCCACCCACAGGGACTCGAACACTGGCCAACGAGGTGGCAGTTGCCGCTGTATCCACTACACTATACTTCAAAGCCATAAGAGAGGTAGGAATTCTGGGTATTAACCAACCAGAACTCCATTCCTCTCCCAGGCAATAGATAGTGTGAGACCTCTGGTGCTTTGCACGATCCCTGTTATGTGGGAGAACTCAGGCCAAAGCTTAATGCACAGACTAGCCTATTACCACTAGCTGAAGTTTATAACTTTTTAGACACTCCACCCACCAGGACTCGAACACTGGCCAACGAGGTGCTTGCACGCTGTATCTCACTACACTATACTTCAAAGCCATAGAGAGGTAGGAATTCTGGTGTATTTAACCAACCCGAACTCCCATCCTCCCGGCAAGTAGATAGTGTTAGACCTCTGGTGCTTTGCATCGATCCCTTTATGTTGGAGAACCCAGTGCCAAATGCTTAATGCACAGACTAGCCTATTACCATAGCTGAAGTTTATAACTTTTAGACACTCCACCCACCAGGGGACTCGAACACTGCGGCCAACGAGGTGCAGTTGCACGCTGTATCCACTACCTATATTTCAAAGCTTAAGAGAGGTAGGAATTCTGGTGTATTTAACCAACCAGAACTCCATTCCTTCCCAGGCAAATGAATAGTGTGAGACTCGGTGCTTTGCATCGATCCCTGTTATGTGGGAGAACTCAGTGCCAAATGCTTAATGCACAGACTAGCCTATTACCATAGCTGAAGTTATACTTTTTAGACACTCCACCCACCAGGGGACCTCGAACACTGGCCAACGAGGTGGCATTGCACCCTGTATCCACTACACTATACTTCAAACCATTAAGAGAGGTAGGAATTCGGTGTATTTAACCAACAGAACCCATCCTCTCCCAGCAATGAGATGTGTGAGACTCTGGTGCTTTTGCATCGATCCCTGTTATGTGGGAGAACTCAGTGCCAAATGCTTAATGCACAGACTGCTATTACCACTAGCTGAAGTTTATAACTTTTAGACACTCCACCACCAGGGGACTAACACTGGCCAACAGGTGGCTTGCACGCTGATATCACTACACTATACTTCAAGCCTAAGAGAGGTAGGAAATTCTGGTGTATTTAACCACCAGAACCCATTCCTCTCCCACAATGAGATAGTGTGAGACCTCTGTGCTTTGCATCGATCCCTGTTTTGTGGGAGAACTCAGTGCCAAATGCTTAATGCACAGACTAGCCTATACCACTAGCTGAAGTTTATAACTTTTTAGACACTCCACCCACCAGGGACTCGACACTGCCAACGAGGTGGCAGTTGCACGCTGTATCCACTACACTATACTTCAAAGCATTAAGAGAGGTAGGAATTCTGGTGTATTTAACCAACCAGAACCCCATTCTCTCCCAGGCATGAATAGTGTGAGACCTCTGGTGCTTTGCATCGATCCCGTTATGTGGGAGAACTCAGTGCCAAATGCTTAATGCACAGACTAGCCTATTCAACTACTGAGTATAACTTTTTAGACACTCCACCCACCAGGGACTCGACACTGGCCAACGAGGTGGGTTGACGCTGTATCCACTCACACTATACTTCAAAGCATTAGGAGGTAGGATTCTGTGTATTTAACCAACCAGAACTCCATTCCTCTCCAGGCATGAGAATGTTGAGACCTCTGGTGCTTTCATCGACCCTGTTATGTGGGAGAACTCAGTGCCAAATGCTTAATGCACAGACTAGCCTATTACCTAGCTGAAGTTTAACTTTTTAGACACTCCACCCACCAGGGGACTCGAACACTGCCAACGAGGTGGCAGTGCACGCTGTCCACTACACTAATTCAAAGCCATTAAGGAGGTAGGAATTCCGGTGTATTTAACCAACCAGAAACCCATTCCTCTCCAGGCAATGAGATAGTGTGAGACCTCTGGTGCTTTGCATCGATCCTGTTTTGGGAGAACCAGTGCCAATGCTTAATGCACAGACTAGCCTATACCACTAGCTGAAGTTATAACTTTTAACACTCCACCCACCAGGGACTCGAACACTGGCCAACGAGGTGGCAGTTGCACGCTGTACCACTACACTATAACTTAAAGCCATAAGAGAGGTAGGAATTCTGGTGTATTTACCAACCAGAACCCCATTCTCTCCCAGGCAATGAGATAGTGTGAGACCTCTGGTGTTTGCATCGACCCTGTTATGTGGGGAACTCAGTGCCAAATGCTTAATGCACAGACTAGCCTATTACCACTAGCTGAAGTTTATAACTTTTAGACACTCACCCACCAGGGGACTCGACACTGGCCAACGAGGTGGCAGTTGCACGTGTATCACTACACTATACTCAAAGCCATAGAGAGGTAGGAATTCTGGTGTATTTAACCCACCAGACTCCATTCCTCTCCCAGGCATGAGATAGTGTGGGACCTCTGTGCTTTTCATCGACCCTGTTGTGGGAGAACTCAGTGCCAAATGCTTAATCACAGACTAGCCATTACCACTAGCTGAAGTTTATAACTTTTAGACACTCCACCCACCAGGGGACTCGAACACTGGCCAACGAGTGGGCAGTTGCACGCTGTATCCACTACACTATACTTAAAGCCCTTAAGAGAGGTAGGAATCTGTGTATTTAACCAACCAGAACTCCATTCCTCTCCCAGGCAATGAGATAGTGTGAGACCTCTGGTGCTTTGCATCGATCCCTGTTATGGTGGGAAACCAGTGCCAAATGCTTAATGCACACTAGCCATAACCACTAGCGAAGTTTATAACTTTTAGAACTCCACCCACCAGGGGACTCGAACACTGGCCAACGAGGTGGCAGTTGCACGCGTATCCACACACTATACTCAAAGCCATTGTAGGAGGTAGGAATTCTGGTGTATTTACCACCCAGACCATTCTCTCCCAGGCAATGAGATAGTGTGAGACCTCTGGTGCTTTCATCGATCCCTGTTATGTGGAGAACTCAGGCCAAATGTTAATGCACAGAATGCCTAATATACCACCTGAAGTTTATAACTTTTAAACACTCCCCCACCAGGGGACTCGAACACTGGCCAACGAGGTGGCAGTTGCACGCTGTATCCACTACACTATACTTCAAAGCCATAAGAGAGGTAGGAATTCGTGTATTTAACCAACCAGCATCCATTTCCTCTCCCCAGGCTGAAATAGTGTGAGACCTTGTGCTTGCATCGACCCTGTTTGGGAGAACTCAGTGCCAAATGCTTAATGCACAGACTAGCTATTACCACTAGCTGAAGTTTATACTTTTTAGACACTCCACCCACCAGGGGACGAACACTGGCCAACGAGGTGGCAGTTGCACGCTGTTCCACACACTATACTTCAAGCCATAAGAGAGGTAGGAATTCTGTGTATTAACCAACCAGAACCCTTCCTCTCCCAGGCAATGAGATGTGTGAGACCTCGGTGCTTGTTCATCGACCCTGTTATGTGGGGAACTCAGTGCAAATGCTTTATGCACAGACTAGCCTATTACCACTAGCTGAAGTTATAACTTTTAGACACTCCACCCACCAGGGGACTCGAACACTGGCCAACGAGGTGGCAGTTGCACGCTGTATCCACTACACTATACTTAAAGCCATAAGAGAGGTAGGAATTCTGGTGTATTTAACCAACCAACACTCCATCTCTCCCAGGCAATGAGATAGTGTGAGACCTCTGGTGCTTTGCATCGACCTGTATGTGGGAGAACTCAGTGCCAAATGCTTAATGCACAGCTTGCCTATTACCACTAGCTGAAGTTTATAACTTTTAGACACTCCACCCACCAGGGGACTCGAACACTGGCCAACGAGGTGGCGTTGCACGCTGTATCCACTACACTAACTTCAAAGCCATAGAGAGGTAGGAATTCTGGTGTATTTAACCAACCAGAACTCCATTCCTCTCCCAGGCAATGAATAGTGTGAGACCCGGTGCTTTGCATCGATCCCTGTTATGTGGAGAACTCAGTGCCAAATGCTTAATGCACAGACTAGCCTATTACCACTAGCTGAAGTTTATAACTTTTAGACACTCAACCCACCAGGGACTCGAACACTGGCCAAGAGTGGCAGTTGCCTGTATCCACTACACTATACTTCAAAGCCATTAAGGGGTAGGAATCTGGTGTTATTAACCAACCAGAACCCATTCCTCTCCAGGCAATGAGATTGTGTGAGCCTCTGGTGCTTTGCATCGATCCCTGTTAGTGGGAGAACTCAGTGCCAAATGCTAATGCACAGACTAGCCTATACCACAGCTGAAGTTTATACTTTTAGACACTCCACCCACCAGGGGACTCGAACATGGCCAACGAGGTGGCAGTTCACGTGTATCCACTACACTATACTTCAAAGCCAATAAGAGAGGTAGGAATTCGGTGTATTTAACCACCAGAACTCCATTCCTCTCCCAGGCAATGATATGTGAGACCTCTGGTGCTTTGCATCGACCCTGTTATGTGGGAGAACTCAGTGCCAAATGCTTAATGCACAGACAGCCATTACCACTAGCTGAAGTTTAAACTTTTTAGACACTCCACCCACCAGGGGACTCGAACACTGGCCAAGAGGTGCAGTTGCACGCTGTATCCACACACTATACTTCAAAGCCATTAGAGAGGTGAATTCTGGTGTAATTTAACCAACCAGAACTCCATTCCTCTCCCAGGCAATGAGATAGTGTGAGACCTCTGGTGCTTTGCATCGATCCCTGTTATGTGGGAGAACTCAGTGAAATGCTTAATGCACAGACTAGCCTATTACACTAGCGAAGTTTATAACTTTTTAGACACTCCACCCACCAGGGCTCGAACACTGGCCAACGAGGTGGCAGTTGCACGCTGTATCCACTACACTATACTTCAAAGCCATAAGAGAGTAAATTCTGGTGTATTTAACCAACCAGAACTCCATTCCTCCCCAGGCAATGATATAGTGTGAGACCTCTGGTGCTTTGCATCGCCCTGTTATGTGGGAGAACTCAGTGCCAAATGCTTAATGCACAGACTTGCCTATTCCCACTAGCTGAAGTTATAACTTTTAGACACTCCACACACAGGGGACTCGAACACTGGCCAACGAGGTGGCAGTTGCACGCTGTATCCACTACACTATACTTCAAAGCATAAGAGGGTAGGAATTCTGGTGTATTTAACCAACCAGAACTCCATTCCTCTCCCAGGCAATGAGATAGTGTGAGACCTCTGGTGCTTTGCATCGATCCCTGTTATGTGGGAGAACTCAGTGCCAAATGCTTAATGCACAGACTTAGCCTATTACCACTAGTGAAGTTATAACTTTTTAGACACTCCACCCACCAGGGACTCGAACTGGCCAACGAAGGTGGCAGTGCAGCTATCCCACTACACTATACTCAAAGCCATTAAGAAGGTAGGAATTCTGGTGTATTTAACCAACCAGAACCTCCATTCCTCTCCCAGGCAATGAGATAGTGTGAGACCTTGGTGCTTTGCATCGATCCCTGTTAGTGGGAGAACTCAGTGCCAAATGCTTAATCACAGACTACTATTACCACTAGCTGAAGTTTTAACTTTTTAGACACTCCACCACCAGGGGACTCGAACACCTGGCCAACGAGGTGGCAGTTGCACGCTGTATCCACTACACACTATACTTCAACCATTAAGAGAGGTAATTCTGGTGTATTTAACCAACAGAACTCCATTCCTCTCCCAGGCCATGAGATAGTGTGAGACCTCTGGTGCTTTGCAACGATCCCTGTTATGTGGGAGAACTCAGTGCCAAATGCTTAATGCACAGACTAGCCTATTACCACTAGCTGAGTTTATAACTTTTTGACACTCACCCACCAGGGGACTCGAACACTGGCCAACGAGGTGGCAGTTGCACGCTGTATCCACTACACTATACTTCAAAGCCATAAGAGGGTAGGAATTCTGGTGTATTTAACCAACCAGAACCCATTCCTCTCCCAGGAATGAGATAGTGTGAGACCTCTGGTGCTTTGCATCGATCCCTGTTATGTGGGAGAACTCTGCCAAATGCTTAATGCACAGACTAGCCTATTTACCACTAGCTGAAGTTTAACTTTTTAGACACTCCACCCACCAGGGGACTCGAACACTGGCCAACGAGGTGAGTTGACGCTTTATCCACTCACTAACTATACTTCAAGCCATTAGGAGAGGTAGGAATTCTGGTGTATTTAACCAACCAGAACCATTCCTCTCCCAGGCAATGAGATAGTGTGAGACCTTGGTGCTTTGCATCGATCCCTGTTGTGGGAGAACTCAGTGCCAAATGCTTAATACAAGACTAGCCTATTACCACTAGCTGAAGTTGATAACTTTTTAGACACTCCACCACCAGG
Organism: Procambarus virginalis; assembly: GCA_020271785.1. Classification (NCBI taxonomy): domain Eukaryota; kingdom Metazoa; phylum Arthropoda; class Malacostraca; order Decapoda; family Cambaridae; genus Procambarus; species Procambarus virginalis. The sequence continues at coordinate 50,927 of WNGS01000143.1, read as the reverse complement.
GGACTCGAACACTGGCCAACGAGGTGGCAGTTGCACGCTGTATCCACTACACTATACTTCAAAGCCATTAAGAGAGGTAGGAATTCTGGTGTATTTAACCAACCAGAACTCCATTCCTCTCCCAGGCAATGAGATAGTGTGAGACCTCTGGTGCTTTGCATCGATCCCTGTTATGTGGGAGAACTCAGTGCCAAATGCTTAATGCACAGACTAGCCTATTACCACTAGCTGAAGTTTATAACTTTTTAGACACTCCACCCACCAGGGGACTCGAACACTGGCCAACGAGGTGGCAGTTGCACGCTGTATCCACTACACTATACTTCAAAGCCATTAAGAGAGGTAGGAATTCTGGTGTATTTAACCAACCAGAACTCCATTCCTCTCCCAGGCAATGAGATAGTGTGAGACCTCTGGTGCTTTGCATCGATCCTGTTATGTGGGAGAACTCAGTGCCAAATGCTTAATGCACAGACTAGCCTATTACCACTAGCTGAAGTTTATAACTTTTTAGACACTCCACCCACCAGGGGACTCGAACACTGGCCAACGAGGTGGCAGTTGCACGCTGTATCCACTACACTATACTTCAAAGCCATTAAGAGAGGTAGGAATTCTGGTGTATTTAACCAACCAGAACTCCATTCCTCTCCCAGGCAATGAGATAGTGTGAGACCTCTGGTGCTTTGCATCGATCCCTGTTATGTGGAGAACTCAGTGCCAAATGCTTAATGCACAGACTAGCCTATTACCACTAGCTGAAGTTTATAACTTTTTAGACACTCCACCCACCAGGGGACTCGAACACTGGCCAACGAGGTGGCAGTTGCACGCTGTATCCACTACACTATACTTCAAAGCCATTAAGAGAGGTAGGAATTCTGGTGTATTTAACCAACCAGAACTCCATTCCTCTCCCAGGCAATGAGATAGTGTGAGACCTCTGGTGCTTTGCATCGATCCCTGTTATGTGGGAGAACTCAGTGCCAAATGCTTAATGCACAGACTAGCCTATTACCACTAGCTGAAGTTTATAACTTTTTAGACACTCCACCCACCAGGGGACTCGAACACTGGCCAACGAGGTGGCAGTTGCACGCTGTATCCACTACACTATACTTCAAAGCCATTAAGAGAGGTAGGAATTCTGGTGTATTTAACCAACCAGAACTCCATTCCTCTCCCAGGCAATGAGATAGTGTGAGACCTCTGGTGCTTTGCATCGATCCCTGTTATGTGGGAGAACTCAGTGCCAAATGCTTAATGCACAGACTAGCCTATTACCACTAGCTGAAGTTTATAACTTTTTAGACACTCCACCCACCAGGGGACTCGAACACTGGCCAACGAGGTGGCAGTTGCACGCTGTATCCACTACACTATACTTCAAAGCCATTAAGAGAGGTAGGAATTCTGGTGTATTTAACCAACCAGAACTCCATTCCTCTCCCAGGCAATGAGATAGTGTGAGACCTCTGGTGCTTTGCATCGATCCCTGTTATGTGGGAGAACTCAGTGCCAAATGCTTAATGCACAGACTAGCCTATTACCACTAGCTGAAGTTTATAACTTTTTAGACACTCCACCCACCAGGGGACTCGAACACTGGCCAACGAGGTGGCAGTTGCACGCTGTATCCACTACACTATACTTCAAAGCCATTAAGAGAGGTAGGAATTCTGGTGTATTTAACCAACCAGAACTCCATTCCTCTCCCAGGCAATGAGATAGTGTGAGACCTCTGGTGCTTTGCATCGATCCCTGTTATGTGGGAGAACTCAGTGCCAAATGCTTAATGCACAGACTAGCCTATTACCACTAGCTGAAGTTTATAACTTTTTAGACACTCCACCCACCAGGGGACTCGAACACTGGCCAACGAGGTGGCAGTTGCACGCTGTATCCACTACACTATACTTCAAAGCCATTAAGAGAGGTAGGAATTCTGGTGTATTTAACCAACCAGAACTCCATTCCTCTCCCAGGCAATGAGATAGTGTGAGACCTCTGGTGCTTTGCATCGATCCCTGTTATGTGGGAGAACTCAGTGCCAAATGCTTAATGCACAGACTAGCCTATTACCACTAGCTGAAGTTTATAACTTTTTAGACACTCCACCCACCAGGGGACTCGAACACTGGCCAACGAGGTGGCAGTTGCACGCTGTATCCACTACACTATACTTCAAAGCCATTAAGAGAGGTAGGAATTCTGGTGTATTTAACCAACCAGAACTCCATTCCTCTCCCAGGCAATGAGATAGTGTGAGACCTCTGGTGCTTTGCATCGATCCCTGTTATGTGGGAGAACTCAGTGCCAAATGCTTAATGCACAGACTAGCCTATTACCACTAGCTGAAGTTTATAACTTTTTAGACACTCCACCCACCAGGGGACTCGAACACTGGCCAACGAGGTGGCAGTTGCACGCTGTATCCACTACACTATACTTCAAAGCCATTAAGAGAGGTAGGAATTCTGGTGTATTTAACCAACCAGAACTCCATTCCTCTCCCAGGCAATGAGATAGTGTGAGACCTCTGGTGCTTTGCATCGATCCCTGTTATGTGGGAGAACTCAGTGCCAAATGCTTAATGCACAGACTAGCCTATTACCACTAGCTGAAGTTTATAACTTTTTAGACACTCCACCCACCAGGGGACTCGAACACTGGCCAACGAGGTGGCAGTTGCACGCTGTATCCACTACACTATACTTCAAAGCCATTAAGAGAGGTAGGAATTCTGGTGTATTTAACCAACCAGAACTCCATTCCTCTCCCAGGCAATGAGATAGTGTGAGACCTCTGGTGCTTTGCATCGATCCCTGTTATGTGGGAGAACTCAGTGCCAAATGCTTAATGCACAGACTAGCCTATTACCACTAGCTGAAGTTTATAACTTTTTAGACACTCCACCCACCAGGGGACTCGAACACTGGCCAACGAGGTGGCAGTTGCACGCTGTATCCACTACACTATACTTCAAAGCCATTAAGAGAGGTAGGAATTCTGGTGTATTTAACCAACCAGAACTCCATTCCTCTCCCAGGCAATGAGATAGTGTGAGACCTCTGGTGCTTTGCATCGATCCCTGTTATGTGGGAGAACTCAGTGCCAAATGCTTAATGCACAGACTAGCCTATTACCACTAGCTGAAGTTTATAACTTTTTAGACACTCCACCCACCAGGGGACTCGAACACTGGCCAACGAGGTGGCAGTTGCACGCTGTATCCACTACACTATACTTCAAAGCCATTAAGAGAGGTAGGAATTCTGGTGTATTTAACCAACCAGAACTCCATTCCTCTCCCAGGCAATGAGATAGTGTGAGACCTCTGGTGCTTTGCATCGATCCCTGTTATGTGGGAGAACTCAGTGCCAAATGCTTAATGCACAGACTAGCCTATTACCACTAGCTGAAGTTTATAACTTTTTAGACACTCCACCCACCAGGGGACTCGAACACTGGCCAACGAGGTGGCAGTTGCACGCTGTATCCACTACACTATACTTCAAAGCCATTAAGAGAGGTAGGAATTCTGGTGTATTTAACCAACCAGAACTCCATTCCTCTCCCAGGCAATGAGATAGTGTGAGACCTCTGGTGCTTTGCATCGATCCCTGTTATGTGGGAGAACTCAGTGCCAAATGCTTAATGCACAGACTAGCCTATTACCACTAGCTGAAGTTTATAACTTTTTAGACACTCCACCCACCAGGGGACTCGAACACTGGCCAACGAGGTGGCAGTTGCACGCTGTATCCACTACACTATACTTCAAAGCCATTAAGAGAGGTAGGAATTCTGGTGTATTTAACCAACCAGAACTCCATTCCTCTCCCAGGCAATGAGATAGTGTGAGACCTCTGGTGCTTTGCATCGATCCCTGTTATGTGGGAGAACTCAGTGCCAAATGCTTAATGCACAGACTAGCCTATTACCACTAGCTGAAGTTTATAACTTTTTAGACACTCCACCCACCAGGGGACTCGAACACTGGCCAACGAGGTGGCAGTTGCACGCTGTATCCACTACACTATACTTCAAAGCCATTAAGAGAGGTAGGAATTCTGGTGTATTTAACCAACCAGAACTCCATTCCTCTCCCAGGCAATGAGATAGTGTGAGACCTCTGGTGCTTTGCATCGATCCCTGTTATGTGGGAGAACTCAGTGCCAAATGCTTAATGCACAGACTAGCCTATTACCACTAGCTGAAGTTTATAACTTTTTAGACACTCCACCCACCAGGGGACTCGAACACTGGCCAACGAGGTGGCAGTTGCACGCTGTATCCACTACACTATACTTCAAAGCCATTAAGAGAGGTAGGAATTCTGGTGTATTTAACCAACCAGAACTCCATTCCTCTCCCAGGCAATGAGATAGTGTGAGACCTCTGGTGCTTTGCATCGATCCCTGTTATGTGGGAGAACTCAGTGCCAAATGCTTAATGCACAGACTAGCCTATTACCACTAGCTGAAGTTTATAACTTTTTAGACACTCCACCCACCAGGGGACTCGAACACTGGCCAACGAGGTGGCAGTTGCACGCTGTATCCACTACACTATACTTCAAAGCCATTAAGAGAGGTAGGAATTCTGGTGTATTTAACCAACCAGAACTCCATTCCTCTCCCAGGCAATGAGATAGTGTGAGACCTCTGGTGCTTTGCATCGATCCCTGTTATGTGGGAGAACTCAGTGCCAAATGCTTAATGCACAGACTAGCCTATTACCACTAGCTGAAGTTTATAACTTTTTAGACACTCCACCCACCAGGGGACTCGAACACTGGCCAACGAGGTGGCAGTTGCACGCTGTATCCACTACACTATACTTCAAAGCCATTAAGAGAGGTAGGAATTCTGGTGTATTTAACCAACCAGAACTCCATTCCTCTCCCAGGCAATGAGATAGTGTGAGACCTCTGGTGCTTTGCATCGATCCCTGTTATGTGGGAGAACTCAGTGCCAAATGCTTAATGCACAGACTAGCCTATTACCACTAGCTGAAGTTTATAACTTTTTAGACACTCCACCCACCAGGGGACTCGAACACTGGCCAACGAGGTGGCAGTTGCACGCTGTATCCACTACACTATACTTCAAAGCCATTAAGAGAGGTAGGAATTCTGGTGTATTTAACCAACCAGAACTCCATTCCTCTCCCAGGCAATGAGATAGTGTGAGACCTCTGGTGCTTTGCATCGATCCCTGTTATGTGGGAGAACTCAGTGCCAAATGCTTAATGCACAGACTAGCCTATTACCACTAGCTGAAGTTTATAACTTTTTAGACACTCCACCCACCAGGGGACTCGAACACTGGCCAACGAGGTGGCAGTTGCACGCTGTATCCACTACACTATACTTCAAAGCCATTAAGAGAGGTAGGAATTCTGGTGTATTTAACCAACCAGAACTCCATTCCTCTCCCAGGCAATGAGATAGTGTGAGACCTCTGGTGCTTTGCATCGATCCCTGTTATGTGGGAGAACTCAGTGCCAAATGCTTAATGCACAGACTAGCCTATTACCACTAGCTGAAGTTTATAACTTTTTAGACACTCCACCCACCAGGGGACTCGAACACTGGCCAACGAGGTGGCAGTTGCACGCTGTATCCACTACACTATACTTCAAAGCCATTAAGAGAGGTAGGAATTCTGGTGTATTTAACCAACCAGAACTCCATTCCTCTCCCAGGCAATGAGATAGTGTGAGACCTCTGGTGCTTTGCATCGATCCCTGTTATGTGGGAGAACTCAGTGCCAAATGCTTAATGCACAGACTAGCCTATTACCACTAGCTGAAGTTTATAACTTTTTAGACACTCCACCCACCAGGGGACTCGAACACTGGCCAACGAGGTGGCAGTTGCACGCTGTATCCACTACACTATACTTCAAAGCCATTAAGAGAGGTAGGAATTCTGGTGTATTTAACCAACCAGAACTCCATTCCTCTCCCAGGCAACGAGATAGTGTGAGACCTCTGGTGTTTTGCACCGATCCCTGTTATGTGCAAGTGACATCAAGTCAGCTTATAGAGTGGGTACGAAATCATCTGGTCCAAATAACAGGAGGATTCGTGTGAAATTGGATAGCTGCTCCCGCAAGTCAGACCTTATCACTGCTGCAGTCGCTGGGAAATCCAATGTTTATGTGAACGAATGTCTAACCAGGTTTAGACAAAATCTCTTATTTAAACTACGTGGAATCTGCAAAAGATCCCGTGCTATTAAACATTGTTTTGTGCGTGATGGTAAAATAATAGCTAGGAAGACTGACACTGGAAAAACTTATGTGATAACCACTGAAGCACACCTCACTTCTTTCCTGGATGACTGTGGGATATCAGCTGAATAACCTGAACATATCTTGAAGTCTCACATACAACCAAAGTGTACTTAAGCTCTGCCTTTCCTTTCCAAAGGTTTTATATTTTTATTTTTATTTTTATTTTTTTGTTTGGCATCTTTGCCTGTTTTTTTTTTTTTTTTTTTTTTTTTTACTCTTAATTATTTGGTCTTAGCTAATCCCCTTGTCACTAAACCTAGGGCTTTTCTATTACCCTGTTATATTTAAAGTAACTTGGTATTTGTTTCTTGTAATCATTTATTGGAATTAATTAATAGTATAATTGTTTATATAATCATCTACCTCAGTATCATAGTAAAATATTCCACACGAATATACTTTCACCCTGTTTATTTTTACACTTAGATTTATATTAGAGTAAATTTCAAGATTTAATAAGTTTTACATGTCATCTTTTTTTTCTCGGAATTATCTATTGAGTTCATTTTGTTTTCTTAGGTTCATACTAATTATAGGATTTTAATTAACCATTACTAAGCCAATTATCTTCAAGATCATTTTACTTTATGATTTATTATTCTTATTATTTTTTATTTTACATTTATATTGTCAATCTCTACTGATTTTTTGTTTTTTATTTTATGTAACTTCTGTGTCCTTCCTGGCTATCTATTGTATCTTTATTTTACCTCTAAGTTGCTACTATTTTATTGTATTTGCTTTTATTCTTGTGTTTTGCTTTATCGTGTATCTTGTATCGTGATCCCTTTATCTGCATCTTTATGCACACTGATATTGATCCTGATCAAATCTTCTATCTCATATCTACACCAACCAGCACATTGATCATCATTATTACAAGTATTACACAGCACACCAGGCAAAAAACAAACTCCAAATAGCACCTGCTTATCAGTTTACAACCAAAATGTTAGATCACTTGGTAACATTTTGANATCCCTGTTATGTGGGAGAACTCAGTGCCAAATGCTTAATGCACAGACTAGCCTATTACCACTAGCTGAAGTTTATAACTTTTTAGACACTCCACCCACCAGGGACTCGAACACTGGCCAACGAGGTGGCAGTTGCACGCTGTATCCACTACACTATACTTCAAAGCCATTAAGAGAGGTAGGAATTCTGGTGTATTTAACCAACCAGAACTCCATTCCTCTCCCAGGCAATGAGATAGTGTGAGACCTCTGGTGCTTTGCATCGATCCCTGTTATGTGGGAGAACTCAGTGCCAAATGCTTAATGCACAGACTAGCCTATTACCACTAGCTGAAGTTTATAACTTTTTAGACACTCCACCCACCAGGGACTCGAACACTGGCCAACGAGGTGGCAGTTGCACGCTGTATCCACTACACTATACTTCAAAGCCATTAAGAGAGGTAGGAATTCTGGTGTATTTAACCAACCAGAACTCCATTCCTCTCCCAGGCAATGAGATAGTGTGAGACCTCTGGTGCTTTGCATCGATCCCTGTTATGTGGGAGAACTCAGTGCCAAATGCTTAATGCACAGACTAGCCTATTACCACTAGCTGAAGTTTATAACTTTTTAGACACTCCACCCACCAGGGACTCGAACACTGGCCAACGAGGTGGCAGTTGCACGCTGTATCCACTACACTATACTTCAAAGCCATTAAGAGAGGTAGGAATTCTGGTGTATTTAACCAACCAGAACTCCATTCCTCTCCCAGGCAATGAGATAGTGTGAGACCTCTGGTGCTTTGCATCGATCCCTGTTATGTGGGAGAACTCAGTGCCAAATGCTTAATGCACAGACTAGCCTATTACCACTAGCTGAATTTTATAACTTTTAGACACTCCACCCACCAGGGGACTCGAACACTGGCCAACGAGGTGGCAGTTGCACGCTGTATCCACTACACTATACTTCAAAGCCATTAAGAGAGGTAGGAATTCTGGTGTATTTAACCAACCAGAACTCCATTCCTCTCCCAGGCAATGAGATAGTGTGAGACCTCTGGTGCTTTGCATCGATCCCTGTTATGTGGGAGAACTCAGTGCCAAATGCTTAATGCACAGACTAGCCTATTACCACTAGCTGAAGTTTATAACTTTTTAGACACTCCACCCACCAGGGGACTCGAACACTGGCCAACGAGGTGGCAGTTGCACGCTGTATCCACTACACTATACTTCAAAGCCAATAAGAGGTAGGAATTCTGGTGTATTTAACCAACCAGAACTCCATTCCTCTCCCAGGCAATGAGATAGTGTGAGACCTCTGGTGCTTTGCATCGATCCCTGTTATGTGGGAGAACTCATGCCAAATGCTTAATGCACAGACTAGCCTATTACCACTAGCTGAAGTTTATAACTTTTTAGACACTCCACCCACCAGGGACTCGAACACTGGCCAACGAGGTGGCAGTTGCACGCTGTATCCACTACACTATACTTCAAAGCCATTAGAGAGGTAGGAATTCTGGTGTATTTAACCAACCAGAACTCCATTCCTCTCCCAGGCAATGAGATAGTGTGAGACCTCTGTGCTTTGCATCGATCCCTGTTATGTGGGAGAACTCAGTGCCAATGCTTAATGCACAGACTAGCCTATTACCACTAGCTGAAGTTTATAACTTTTTAGACACTCCACCCACCAGGGACTCGAACACTGGCCAACGAGGTGGCAGTTGCACGCTGTATCCACTACACTATACTTCAAAGCCATTAAGAGAGGTAGGAATTCTGGTGTATTTAACCAACCAGAACTCCATTCCTCTCCCAGGCAATGAGATAGTGTGAGACCTCTGGTGCTTTGCATCGATCCCTGTTATGTGGGAGAACTCAGTGCCAAATGCTTAATGCACAGACTAGCCTATTACCACTAGCTGAAGTTTATAACTTTTTAGACACTCCACCCACCAGGGGACTCGAACACTGGCCAACGAGGTGGCAGTTGCACGCTGTATCCACTACACTATACTTCAAAGCCATTAAGAGAGGTAGGAATTCTGGTGTATTTAACCAACCAGAACTCCATTCCTCTCCCAGGCAATGAGATAGTGTGAGACCTCTGGTGCTTTGCATCGATCCCTGTTATGTGGGAGAACTCAGTGCCAAATGCTTAATGCACAGACTAGCCTATTACCACTAGCTGAAGTTTATAACTTTTTAGACACTCCACCCCCACCAGGGGACTCGAACACTGGCCAACGAGGTGGCAGTTGCACGCTGTATCCACTACACTATACTTCAAAGCCATTAAGAGAGGTAGGAATTCTGGTGTATTTAACCACCCAGAACTCCATTCCTCTCCCAGGCAATGAGATAGTGTGAGACCTCTGGTGCTTTGCATCGATCCCTGTTATGTGGGAGAACTCAGTGCCAATGCTTAATGCACAGACTAGCCTATTACCACTAGCTGAAGTTTATAACTTTTTAGACACTCCACCCACCAGGGACTCGAACACTGGCCAACGAGGTGGCAGTTGCACGCTGTATCCACTACACTATACTTCAAAGCCATTAAGAGAGGTAGGAATTCTGGTGTATTTAACCAACCAGAACTCCATTCCTCTCCCAGCAATGAGATAGTGTGAGACCTCTGGTGCTTTGCATCGATCCCTGTTATGTGGGAGAACTCAGTGCCAAATGCTTAATGCACAGACTAGCCTATTACCACTAGCTGAAGTTTATAACTTTTTAGACACTCCACCCACCAGGGGACTCGAACACTGGCCAACGAGGTGGCAGTTGCACACGCTGTATCCACTACACTATACTTCAAAGCCATTAAGAGAGGTAGGAATTCTGGTGTATTTAACCAACCAGAACTCCATTCCTCTCCCAGGCAATGAGATAGTGTGAGACCTCTGGTGCTTTGCATCGATCCCTGTTATGTGGGAGAACTCAGTGCCAAATGCTTAATGCACAGACTAGCCTATTACCACTAGCTGAAGTTTATAACTTTTTAGACACTCCACCCACCAGGGGACTCGAACACTGGCCAACGAGGTGGCAGTTGCACGCTGTATCCACTACTACACTATACTTCAAAGCCATTAGGAGAGGTAGGAATTCTGGTGTATTTAACCAACCAGAACTCCATTCCTCTCCCAGGCAATGAGATAGTGAGACCTCTGGTGCTTTGCATCGATCCCTGTTATGTGGGAGAACTCAGTGCCAAATGCTTAATGCACAGACTAGCCTATTACCACTAGCTGAAGTTTATAACTTTTTAGACACTCCACCCACCAGGGGACTCGAACACTGGCCAACGAGGTGGCAGTTGCACGCTGTATCCACTACACTATACTTCAAAGCCATTAAGAGAGGTAGGAATTCTGGTGTATTTAACCACCCAGAACTCCATTCCTCTCCCAGGCAATGAGATAGTGTGAGACCTCTGGTGCTTTGCATCGATCCCTGTTATGTGGGAGAACTCAGTGCCAAATGCTTAATGCACAGACTAGCCTATTACCACTAGCTGAAGTTTATAACTTTTTAGACACTCCACCCCCAGGGGACTCGAACACTGGCCAACGAGGTGGCAGTTGCACGCTGTATCCACTACACTATACTTCAAAGCCATTAAGAGGTAGGAATTCTGGTGTATTTAACCACCAGAACTCCATTCCTCTCCCAGGCAATGAGATAGTGTGAGACCTCTGGTGCTTTGCATCGATCCCTGTTATGTGGGAGAACTCAGTGCCAAATGCTTAATGCACAGACTAGCCTATTACCACTAGCTGAAGTTTATAACTTTTTAGACACTCCACCCACCAGGGGACTCGAACACTGGCCAACGAGGTGGCAGTTGCACGCTGTATCCACTACACTATACTTCAAAGCCATTAAGAGAGTAGGAATTCTGGTGTATTTAACCAACCAGAACTCCATTCCTCTCCCAGGCAATGAGATAGTGTGAGACCTCTGGTGCTTTGCATCGATCCCTGTTATGTGGGAGAACTCAGTGCCAAATGCTTAATGCACAGACTAGCCTATTACCACTAGCTGAAGTTTATAACTTTTTAGACACTCCACCCACCAGGGGACTCGAACACTGGCCAACGAGGTGGCAGTTGCACGCTGTATCCACTACACTACACTATACTTCAAAGCCATTAAGAGAGGTAGGAATTCTGGTGTATTTAACCAACCAGAACTCCATTCCTCTCCCAGGCAATGAGATAGTGTGAGACCTCTGGTGCTTTGCATCGATCCCTGTTATGTGGGAGAACTCAGTGCCAAATGCTTAATGCACAGACTAGCCTATTACCACTAGCTGAAGTTTATAACTTTTTAGACACTCCACCCACCAGGGGACTCGAACACTGGCCAACGAGGTGGCAGTTGCACGCTGTATCCACTACACTATACTTCAAAGCCATTAAGAGAGGTAGGAATTCTGGTGTATTTAACCACCCAGAACTCCATTCCTCTCCCAGGCAATGAGATAGTGTGAGACCTCTGGTGCTTTGCATCGATCCCTGTTATGTGGGAGAACTCAGTGCCAAATGCTTAATGCACAGACTAGCCTATTACCACTAGCTGAATTTTATAACTTTTTAGACACTCCACCCACCAGGGACTCGAACACTGGCCAACGAGGTGGCAGTTGCACGCTGTATCCACTACACTATACTTCAAAGCCATTAAGAGAGGTAGGAATTCTGGTGTATTTAACCAACCAGAACTCCATTCCTCTCCCAGGCAACGAGATAGTGTGAGACCTCTGTGTCTGGTGTTTTGCAACCGATCCCTGTTATTGCAAGTGACACAAGTCAGCTTATAGAGTGGGTACGAAATCATCTGGTCCAAATAACAGGAGATTCGTGTGAAATTGGATAGCTGCTCCCCAAGTCAGACCTTATCACTGCTGCAGTCGCTGGGAATCCAATGTTTATGTGAACGAATGTCTAACCAGGTTTAGACAAAATCTCTTATGTAAAAACTACGTGGAATCTGCAAAAGATCCCGTGCTATTAACATTGTTTTGTGGTGATGGTAAAATAATAGCTAGGAAGACTGACACTGGAAAAACTTATGTGATACCACTGAAGCACACCTCACTTCTTTCCTGGATGACTGTGGGATATCAGCTGAATAACCTGAACATATCTTGAAGTCTCACACATACAACCAAAGTGTACTTAAGCTCTGCCTTCCTTTCCAAGGTTTTATATTTTTATTTTTATTTTTATTTTTTTGTTTGGCATCTTTGCCTGTTTTTTTTTTTTTTTTTTTTTTTTTTTTCTTTAATTATTTGGTCTAGCTAATCCCCTTGTCACTAAACCTAGGCTTTTCTATTACCCTGTTATATTTAAAGTAACTTGGTATTTGTTTCTTGTAATCATTTATTGGAATTAATTAATAGTATAATTGTTTATATAATCATCTACCTCAGTATCATAGTAAAATATTCCACACGAATATACTTTCACCCTGTTTATTTTTACACTTAGATTTATATTAGAGTAAATTTCAAGATTTAATAAGTTTTACATGTCATCTTTTTTTTCTCGGAATTATCTATTGAGTTCATTTTGTTTTCTTAGGTTCATACTAATTATAGGATTTTAATTAACCATTACTAAGCCAATTATCTTCAAGATCATTTTACTTTATGATTTATTATTCTTATTATTTTTTATTTTACATTTATATTGTCAATCTCTACTGATTTTTTTGTTTTTTATTTTGTAACTTCTGTGTCCTTCCTGGCTATCTATTGTATCTTTATTTACCTCTAGTTGCTACTATTTATTGTATTTGCTTTTATTCTTGTTTTGCTTNAGTGTGAGACCTCTGGTGCTTGCATCGATCCCTGTATGTGGGAGAACTCAGTGCAATGCTTAATGCACAGGACTAGCCTATTACCACTAGCTGAAGTTTAACTTTTTAGACACTCCACCCACCAGGGGACTCGAAACATGGCCAACGAGGTGGCAGTTGCATGCTGTATCCACTACACTATACTTCAAAGCCATTAAGAGAGGTAGGATTCTGGTGTATTAAACCAACCAGAACGCCATTCCTCTCCAGGCATGAGATAGTGTGAGACCTTGGTGCTTTGCATCGATTCCTGTTACGGTGGGAGACTCAGTGCCAAATGCTTAATGCACAGACTAGCCTATTACCACTAGCTGAAGTTTATAACTTTTTAGACACTCCACCCACCAGGGGACTCGAACACTGGCCAACGAGGTGGCAGTTGCACGCTATATCCACTACACTATACTTCAAAGCCATTAAGAGAGGTAGGAATTCTGGTGTATTTAACCAACCAGAACTCAATTCCTCTCCCAGGAAATGAGATAGTGTGAGACCTCTGGTGCTTTGCATCGATCCCTGTTATGTGGGAGAACTCATTGCCAAATGCTTAATGCACAGACTAGCCTATTACCACTAGCTGAAGTTTATAACTTTTTAGACACTCCACCCACCAGGGACTCGAACACTGGCCAACGAGGTGGCAGTTGCACGCTGTATCCACTACACTATGCTTCAAAGCCATTAATAGAGGTAGGAATTCTGGTGTATTTAACCAACCAGAACTCAATTCCTCTCCCAGGCAATGAGATAGTGTGAGACCTCTGGTGCTTTGCATCGATCCCTGTTATGTGGGAGAACTTAGTGCCAAATGCTTAATGCACAGACTAGCCTATTACCACTAGGTGAAGTTTATAACTTTTTAGACACTCCACCCACCAGGGGACTCGAACACTGGCCAACGAGGTGGCAGTTGCACGCTATATCCACTACACTATACTTCAAAGCCATTAAGAGAGGTAGGAATTCTGGTGTATTTAACCAACCAGAACTCAATTCCTCTCCCAGGAAATGAGATAGTGTGAGACCTCTGGTGCTTTGCATCGATCCCTGTTATGTGGGAGAACTCAGTGCCAAATGCTTAATGCACAGACTAGCCTATTACCACTAGCTGAAGTTTATAACTTTTTAGACACTCCACCCACCAGGGGACTCGAACACTGGCCAACGAGGTGGCAGTTGCACGCTGTATCCACTACACTATGCTTCAAAGCCATTAATAGAGGTAGGAATTCTGGTGTATTTAACCAACCAGAACTCAATTCCTCTCCCAGGCAATGAGATAGTGTGAGACCTCTGGTGCTTTGCATCGATCCCTGTCATGTGGGAGAACTCAGTGCCAAATGCTTAATGCACAGACTAGCCTATTACCACTAGCTGAAGTTTATAACTTTTTAGACACTCCACCCACCAGGGGACTCGAACACTGGCCAACGAGGTGGCAGTTGCACGCTGTATCCACTACACTATACTTCAAAGACATTAAGAGAGACAGGAATTCTGGTGTATTTAACCAACCAGAACTCCATTCCTCTCACAGGCAATGAGATAGTGTGAGACCTCTGGTGCTTTGCATCGATCCCTGTTATGTGGGAGAACTCAGTGCCAAATGCTTAATGCACAGACTAGCCTATTACCACTAGCTGAAGTTTATAACTTTTTAGACACTCCACCCACCAGGGGACTCGAACACTGGCCAACGAGGTGGCAGTTGCACGCTGTATCCATTACACTATACTTCAAAGCCATTAATAGAAGTAGGAATTCTGGTGTATTTAACCAACCAGAACTCCACTCCTCTCCCAGGCAATGAGATAGTGTGAGTCCTTTGGTGCTTTGCATCGATCCCTGTTATGTGGGAGAACTCAGTGCCAAATGCTTAATGCACAGACTAGCCTATTACCACTAGCTGAATTTTATAACTTTTTAGACACTCCACCCATCAGGGGACTCGAACACTGGCCAACGAGGTGGCAGTTGCATGCTGTATCCACTACACTATACTTCAAAGCCATTAAGAGAGGTAGGAATTCTGGTGTATTTAACCAACCAGAACTCCATTCCTCTCCCAGGCAATGAGATAGTGTGAGACCTCTGGTGCTTTGCATCGATCCCTGTTATGTGGGAGAACTCAGTGCCAAATGCTTAATGCACAGACTAGCCTATTACCACTAGCTGAAGTTTATAACTTTTTAGACACTCCACCCACCAGGGGACTCGAACACTGGCCAACGAGGTGGCAGTTGCACGCTGTATCCACTACACTATACTTCAAAGCCATTAAGAGAGGTAGGATTTCTGGTGTATTTAACCAACCAGAACTCCATTCCTCTCCCAGGCAATGAGATAGTGTGAGACCTCTGGTGCTTTGCATCGATCCCTGTTATGTGGGTGTGACGGTGTTCCCCCCCTTCTAATTCTCCCACGCCTGCTGTAAGAGTCATGTCCACTATTCTCGAGCGTTCTCTACATTGCAGGCATCAATTGAACATATGTGGGAGAGAACAGTATTCTCGAAGAGCCGAGAAATTTGAGAAAATGTAACATTTTGTCCTGTGGGATAGGCCCTTTAGGGAGCCAATATGGCGCTGGCAAGTCTGTTCTCCCGCCAAAACTGTGTGACGTCAGTGGCGCCAGATTGGTCACCGTCAGCGACATGGCACTGGGAGCCAATGAAAACCAACTTTGGGAAAAGTGACGTCACATAGGCAGGGGGAGTCCAGCCGTGTTGGCGCCAGGAGATATCAGTCTTTCACGACACGTCCGAGAGGTAGGACGCGCGATCGGTCATCCTGTCAGAGTGACGGATTTACCGAACTCCGGTGGATTTAAGCGTCTCCAGTTGTTGGCACGCACTCTGTGAGGTCTTCCTGCAACCCAGAAGTGGCTCAGATAAGGAATTGACAGAATATTGAGCAACAAGTGCTCAGGGACAGGTGTGTTGCAAGAAGTGGGCCGGGCATCGACGTGTGTCGTCGTTGGCAGTTCACCAGTATAAGAGACAGCTTAGTGGCCGGGCCACCCACCGTGAGTGAACCGGGTTGACAGCCTTGTCAACCAGGTTGAACGTGTGATCGACGATCCTGTCAAGTTTGACAGTAACCCCACCTTCGTGGAACCCTACGAGTCAACAGTTGGATGCAAGCACGTCGAGAAGTCTTCCCAAATACCTAGCGATATATCTAGACGACGAGGGAATTGACAGTGTTGTGAGCTTCAAGTGCTCTGAAGTCGGGTGCTGTGCGTGTGAAGCTTAAGCAGCATCGTCTGGTACGGCTGGTAACTTCACAGTGACTTCGTAGTGGTGAGAGGCAGTTCCTCTGGGAGTACAGTGACAAGAACTAATTGGGAAACGTGCGACGACCGCCGAGACGTAGGCTGGCTGCCGTAGTTGGGAGGAAAGTTGACGGCCAGGAGACCGACTTCAACCCTGCGACGTACTGTAGAGGAAGAAGCACGGACCTGCTGTGTACAGAAGCGGCGAGACGCGACATCCTAAGGCGTGGGCTTGTGTTTCTGGATGGTGAACGAGGCGAGAGCCTGGACCAGGAGCTACAACCCAACTGTCATCCTAGGATAGGTGAAGTAGGTGTTTACAGTTACCCTCCCATTTCCCCTTTAGTTAGCTAATATATTCTTGTCAGGATATTTTATATGTCGTGAGCAAGTCTCACTTGAGTTTAAGTCACAGAGAGCACAGTATGTGGTGAGGCTACCCAGAGCGCTCACAGTATCAGTTTACATATATATCTATGTGTGGGTGTGTGCAAGCACCAAGATTCATCAGAGAATTTACTGTGACTATTATTAATCTACAGTGAGTATTATTATTATATATATATTGGTAGTAAACCAGATATTGGTGTATTGATCTCTATAATCTATTGATATAAATGCCTGTGGATTGATCTATATGATTTATATATGACATGACTGTGTACTGAATAATATCATATACGTGAAGTGATTGCCAGTGATATCTCTTGAGAGAAAGTATAGATATAAAGAAAAGTTCAGTGATCAAGTGAGTGCATTCACAGTAAATATTATTAAGAATAGAGTAATCTTTTGGTACGGTGAAAAGTCACTGTGAGAGTATTGTGAATAAGATGTTGATCGTGAGGCCAGTGAAATCATAAGTAAGCCATGTGAACGTTGAATAGTGTTTTGGAAAAAGTTAAATAAACGGGGATCGTGACAGAATTAGAAAACAAGTACTAGTCTGTTCCCACGATCGCGAGGGTCCCGGTCAGCTGACATTCTGACAGGTGACACGTGCCGATGTTACCATATCGGTGCGCTCTAGAATATTATGCTATGAATGGAGCAATTGTCATATATTATTCCTGATACATTGATGCATATATATTTCTCGTTGTCTTTTAAGTAAAATACCAAAACTCTTTGGTGTTTGATATCATCCCCTCCATTTATCTTGTGACCGTGTAATGATGTAAAGCAGAGTGACCTGCCTGATACCATATTACTGGAATTTGCTCTTGCCACAATTACACCTGACCACTGCAGTGTTACTGGACACCTAAAAAAAACAGTTGGCGACCTTGAAGGCTGTGTAAGAGTTCGGTGTCGGGGCGGGCCACAGATTGAGGGAACGATCTGTGCCCTCACTCATCTTACAATCTAAAGGCCGGTTGTGAGATCGACTGGGGTACTCTCCGAGGCCAGCAGTGGAGCCTAGAGGATTGAGGGAAGACCCGCCGAACGACGGTGAGTAAGGGTTATTGTTGGAGCAACCACCTGGAAAGGAGATCCAGTCTACTGTTGCTTTAACCCTTCTCTAACGAGAACACCGTGAAACCCCGACATTGGCGACCTTGCCAGGATAACGAGCAAGATCAAGGTTGTAATTGTGGTATTAGGTATCAGGCCTAAGTTTTCACTCGCAGTCACAAGTTGGAGGACAGGATGACAGCGGTCATGAGTTTTAGAAGTTCGGAGAGAGACCTTGCTAGAGCCCAGAAGTACATTGATACAGGGGATGATGAAATCTTGCAAGAGTGTACCCAGGAACAACTTTGGTTGATCGCTAAAATGTATGGTGTTAGGTTGAAGTCAGATAGGGCGTCTGGTAAACGAAAGGAAATCAGGGCAATAACACAAATAGACAGAGTAAGCATGTTCTGCAAAACTCAAGACGAGAAGATTCTAGACACGTGCACTGTGAGGCAGATAAGTATGTTGGAAGACCATTTCGGCCTAAAGGGTAGGCATGGTAAGATAGAGGATAGACGAGACGCACTGCGGACTTGGTTAAGGAAACAAGAAGCAGAAAGAGAAGCACAGGCACAGCTGAAGCGCGAGGAAGCAGAGAGAGAAGCACAGCTGAAGCGCGAGGAAGCAGAAAGAGAGGCACAGCTGCGCAGAGAAGAACGAGAAGCTCAGCTGAAGCGCGAAGAAGCACAGCTGCGTAGAGAAGAATCCGATAGGTTGGAAGAAATTTCAGTGGAAACCGATGATGCGCCAAGTGACGAAGGAATTAATGTAAACTCAAGTAGCAGCAGGGAAAGCAGCCTTGAGAGGCGCGAGGTGAAACCAAAATTGGAACCAGGAGACAATGAGGTGCAGCTGCAACGTGAAGAGAGGCAGGCTCGGCTTGAGCAAGAGAAAGCCAAAGCCGAGCAGGAGCGAGCTAAAGCTGAGCAAGAGAAAGCTAAAGCCGAACAAGAAAAGGCTAAAGCTGAACAGGAAAAATTTAAAGTTGAACAAGAGAGAGCCAAGGCCGAACAAGAAACGGCCAAGGCTGAACTGGCTAGGATAAAGATGGAGGCCGCTAAAGCAGAACAAGAGAGAATTAAGACGGCACGAAGGGAGAACAGATTGAAGAGTTTTAATAAATGGGCGGATAAACGTAAGTGCCCTAAAACTCAGAAGAGAAGGTCGGACGGATGGAGGACGGGACCGAGTTCTCCCAGGTCCTACCCCTCGAATGGAGACAGCAGAGGACAGAAGAGTGCTGTGGAACCGCCGAAGAAGTCACCGAGGGAGAGCTCAAGAGATCTTGTTATCGTTACGGCCGGAGATGCTGAGCATGAGTCTTTGGAAGGTGCAAGAGGAGTCCGCGGAAGGAGAAGGATCCGCTGTTTCAACTGCGGGTTAATAGGACACATGGCGCGCGAATGTAGACGTCCTAAGCAGCGGGGTTACGTTGCTTTTGTACGGGTAGAGGACCAGTTAGCCGAAGGAGTGCGGGATGGACCCGTACGTAGGAAGAAGGAGGCTAACCCATTCGTGCGTGAGGGAACTGTAAGGGTGGGGGACGCAGACCCCATCCCGGTAATGATGCTGAGAGATACTGGGGCGGAATTTACCCTGGTGAGCAGAACCCTTTTCCCTGAGTGTCACGAGAATACCTGTGTAGGTGAGGCAAGTGTGACCACTGTGGGAGGCCCAGTGCAGATGCCCCTACACCGGGTAACCCTGAGTTCGGATTATGGATGCCAAACCCTAGTAGTGGGGGTCTGTGCGACGATGCCCACGAGGGAGGCACAGGTCATTTTGGGAAATGACGCATGTGGAGGACGTGTCCTACCGAACCTCTTGAAGGACGAGGAGTGCTTGGAGCACTACAGGAAGAAAGGCGGAATGTTCGACGCCTATGGGGACGAGAAAGGAATCGCCATGGAGGCGTTCCCTGTCTGTGCTATGATTCCGAGGCAGTGCGACGGACGAGGAGGGAGTGGATCTGATAAGGCCGACGAGGAGACGTCCGCCGGCCTGGGAATGGATCACCTCGTCATGGAACCCGGAGAGCGAGTGGAGGGCGAAGGCAGCCCAGAAGGTGAGGTACAGGTGACCCTCACCAGTTCTCTCGGGGTGGACCGCACTAGTCTCGAGGAGGTGCAGCAGGCAGAATTCCCCAAGTTGATTTGTAAGGCCAAAGAAGGACGTATTGGTCCCGAGAAAGCTACTCACTTTAACAGGCAAGAAGGCATATTAATAAGACAGTGTAAACCTGTAAGGATGGAGGTCGGAAAAGCCTCTCCAGGTACGAGAGACCAAGTAGCGTTGCCAGCCAAGTGCAGAGCGGCAGTGTTGAGTCCGTTGCACGCTGTTGACTCTGCGGGTGCCTAGGGATGACCACGATGCGACGTTCAACGTCGAGAGAAGTGGCTGGGCAACTACAACATCTTTTCTCTTGGGTGAGGAGGCCCAGGGAAAATCAGGCTGACAGTGGAAATATGTTCCGGTCTGAGTGTGTCAGACGAACAATGATAAATCGGGGAGTGATGCAGATTCGGTCGTCGCCCTACCGATCGCAGTCGAAGGGGGCGGTCGGAAGACTCCACTCCACCTCAGAGACAGCTCTGAGAATGTTCTGCGTAGAGCAGGAAGACGAGTGGGAAGAGACAGCGGGCCCTGTTTTGTTGGCCATTTGCAAAGCAGTGGCAGAACCGTTAAACTTCTCACAGTTCCAGCTGGTGAACGGACGTGAGGTGTGGAGCCCTCGATCCGCAATAGGTAAGCAGTGGACGCCCAGGATGACCTTGAAGACGGTCTGCAGACACATGAGGAGTGTCACACATTGGCGGCTGCAATACTGGCTGGAAGCCAAGGTTTTCAGTGGAAAGGACAGCGTAGTCGCAGATGCGTTGTCCCGCATGCACTAACCAGACATGACTCTTATTTTAAGGGGAGGGGTATGTGACGGTGTTCCCCCCCTTCTAATTCTCCCACGCCTGCTGTAAGAGTCATGTCCACTATTCCCGAGCGTTCTCTACATTGCAGGCATCAATTGAACATATGTGGGAGAGAACAGTATTCTCGAAGAGCCGAGAAATTTGCAAAAATAGAACATTTTGGCCTGTGGGATAGGCCCTTTAGGGAGCCAATATGGCGCTGGCAAGTCTGTTCTCCCGCCAAAACTGTGTGACGTCAGTGGCGCCAGATTGGTCACCGTCAGCGACATGGCACTGGGAGCCAATGAAAACCAACTTTGGGAAAAGTGACGTCACATAGGCATGGGGAGTCCGGCCGTGTTGGCGCCGAGGCGATATCAGTCTTTCACGACACGTCCGAGAGGTAGGACGCGCGATCGGTCGTCCTGTCAGAGTGACGGATTTACCGAACTCCGGTGGATTTAAGCGTCTCCAGTTGTTGGCACGCACTCTGTGAGGTCTTCCTGCAACCCAGAAGTGGCTCAGATAAGGAATTGACAGAATATTGAGCAACAAGTGCTCAGGGACAGGTGTGTTGCAAGAAGTGGGCCGGGCATCGACGTGTGTCGTCGTTGGCAGTTCACCAGTATAAGAGACAGCTTAGTGGCCGGGCCACCCACCGTGAGTGAACCGGGTTGACAGCCTTGTCAACCAGGTTGAACGTGTGATCGACGATCCTGTCAAGTTTGACAGTAACCCCACCTTCGTGGAACCCTACAAGTCAACAGTTGGATGCAAGCACGTCGAGAAGTCTTCCCAAATACCTAGCGATATATCTAGACGACGAGGGAATTGACAGTGAAGTGAGCTTCAAGTGCTCTGAAGTTGGGTGCTGTGCGTGTGGAGCTTAAGCAGCATTCGTCTGGGACGGCTGGTAACTTCACAGTGACTTCGTAGTGGTGAGAGGCAGTTACTCTGGGAGTACAGTGACAAGAACTAATTGGGAAACGTACGACGACCGCCGAGACGTAGGCTGGCTGCCGTAGTTGGGAGGAAAGTTGACGGCCAGGAGACCGACTTCAACCCTGCGACGTACTGTAGAGGAAGGAGCACGGACCTGCAGTGTACAGAAGCGGCGAGACGCGACATCCTAAGGCGTGGGCTTGTGTTTCTGGATGGTGAACGAGGCGAGAGCCTGGACCAGGAGCTACAACCCAACTGTCATCCTAGGATAGGTGAAGTAGGTGTTTACAGTTACCCTCCCATTTCCCCTTTAGTTAGCTATATATTTTCTTGTCAGGATATTTTATATGTCGTGAGCAAGTCTCACCTGAGTTTAAGTCACAGAGAGCACAGTATGTGGTGAGCCTGCCCAGAGCGCTCACAGTATCAGTTTACATATATATCTATGTGTGGGTGTGTGTAAGCACCAAGATTCATCAGAGAATTTACTGTGACTATTATTGATTTACAGAGAGTAGTATTATTATATATATTGGTAGTAAACCAGGTATTGGTGTAATTACCTAAGTGTAATTACCTAAGTGTAGGTACAGGATGAGAGCTACGCTCGTGGTGTCCCGTCTTCCCAGCACTCTTTGTCATATAACGCTTTGAAACTACTGACGGTCTTGGCCTCCACCACCTTCTCCCCCAACTTGTTCCAACCGTCTACCACTCTGTTTGCGAAAGTGAATTTTCTTATATTTCTTCGGCATCTGTGTTTAGCCAGTTTATATCTATGACCTCTTGTTCTTGAAGTTCCAGGTCTCAGGAAATCTTTCCTGTCGATTTTATCAATTCCTGTTACTATTTTGTATGTAGTGATCATATCACCTCTTTTTCTTCTGTCTTCTAGTTTTGGCATATTTAATGCTTCTAACCTTTCCTCGTAGCTCTTACCCTTCAGTTCTGGGAGCCACTTAGTAGCATGTCTTTGCACCTTTTCCAGTTTGTTGATGTGCTTCTTAAGATATGGGCACCAAACAACAGCTGCATATTCTAGCTTTGGCCTAACAAAAGTCATGAACAATTTCTTTAGTATATCCCCATCCATGTATTTAAAAGCAATTCTGAAGTTAGAAAGCATAGCATAGGCTCCTTGCACAATATTCTTTATGTGGTCTTCAGGTGATAGTTTTCTATCTAGAACCACCCCTAGATCTCTTTCTTTATCAGAGTTCTTTAAAGATTTCTCACATAATATATAGGTTGTGTGGGGTCTATGTTCTCCTATTCCACATTCCATAACATGACATTTATTAACATTAAATTCCATTTGCCAAGTGGTGCTCCATATACTTATTTTATCCAGGTCTTCTTGAAGGGCATGACAATCATCTAAATTTCTTATCCTTCCTATTATCTTAGCATCATCAGCAAACATGTTCATATAATTCTGTATACCAACTGGTAGATCATTTATGTAGACAATAAACATCACTGGTGCAAGAACTGAACCCTGTGGTACTCCACTTGTGACATTTCTCCAGTCCGATACATTGCCTCTGATCACAGCCCTCATTTTTCTATCAGTCAGAAAGTTTTTCATCCATGTTAGAAGCGTACCTGTCACTCCTCCAATATTTTCCAGTTTCCAGAACAACCTCTTATGTGGAACTCTGTCGAAAGCCTTTTTTAGGTCCAGATAGATGCAGTCAGCCCAACCATCTCTTTCCTGTAATATCTCTGTTGCTCGATCATAAAAACTGAGTAAATTCGATACACAGGATCTACCAGATCGAAAACCATACTGTCTGTCTGATATTATATCATTTCTCTCCAGGTGTGCTACCCATTTAGTTTTAATTATTTTTTCCAATATTTTGACTATTACACTTGTCAATGATACCGGTCTATAATTAAGGGGGTCTTCCCTGCTTCCACTCTTGTAAATTGGAACTATGTTAGCCTTTTTCCACACATCAGCTACAACTCCTGTAAACAGGGATGCCTGAAAGATCAGTTGAAGAGGGATGCTGAGCTCAGGTGCACATTCTCTCAGAACCCATGGTGAAACTCCATCTGGACCAACTGCTTTGTTCTTATTTAGCTCTTTGAGCATTTTTTCCACTTCGTCTCTAGACACCTCTATGTGCTCTATGTTGTTCTCTGGAATTCTTATTGTATCTGGTTCCCTGAAGATTTCATTTTGTACAAACACACTTTGGAACTTTTCGTTTAATGTTTCACACATTTCCTTTTCATTTTCCGTGAATCTATTTCCCATTTTCAACCTCTGAATATTATCCTTTACCTGCAATTTGTTGTTTATGAATTTATAGAATAGACCTGGTTCTGTTTTACATTTGTCTGCAATCCCTTTTTCAAAATTTCTTTCTGCCTCTCTCCTCACTGCCGTGTAGTTGTTTCTCGCATCTTTGTATCGCTGGTATGATTGGGGGTTTGGCCTCTTCCTGTATTGATTCCATTTTTGTGTCTTTTGGTCTCTGGCCCTCTCGCACTTTCTGTCGAACCAATCCTGTTTCCTAGTTCTGCTTCTCTGTTTTGGTATAAATTTTTTGTGCCTTTATCATATATTTCACAAAACTTGACATACATCTCATTCACTTCCTTGCCTAGCAACAAGTCTGTCCAATTATACTCCCTAAAAAATTTTCTAAGGTTGCCATAATGTCCTCTCCTAAAGTCAGGTTTTTCAATTGCATCGACCATCATATTTTCTTCCAGATTATAACGCATTGCATACTTTATCCTCAAAAAGACATGGTCACTTTTACCCAAGGGAGGAAGGTACTGAATGTCAAATATTTCTTCCTCCTTCCTGGTAAATATCAAATCTAGCATGGAGGGAACGTCACCTTCCCTCATCCTCGTAGCTTGTTTAACATGTTGATACAAGAATGTTTCCAGGATGAGGTCTACAAATTTACAGGTCCAGAAATCTTCTGTTTTAGCTTCATATGCTTCCCAGTCTATGGATTTCAAGTTGAAGTCGCCGACTATCAACAGTCGTGAACTATCGTTATCCGCTCTCGCTATGATCTCTCTCATTATCGTTATAAGACCTTCTCGTTTACTATCTAGCTCCTCCTTTGACCATGTGCTGCTTAGCGGTGGACTATATGCATTTATGATCACTAGTTTATCATCCTCATGGCAGATCTCTAGTGCTATTATGTCAACTTCTTGTGGATTGGTAGTCATTATTTCATTCACCTTTAGGTGTTCTTTCACCAGCACAGCAACGCCACCGCCTTTCCTAATTTTTCTGTCCCGTCTCCAAATTGAGTAGCCCCTTGGGAATATGACCTCATTTAAAATAACATCTTCAAGTTTTGTCTCCGTGAGTGCAACAATGTCTGGTGTCTGCAGCTGTATTATATCACTTAACTCCAGTATCTTTGACCTTACTCCATCTATGTTGGTGTATGCAATCTTCAGGAACTTGTTCCCCATCTTCTTTTTTTCACTCCCCCTTTCTCTAATGATTTTGTTTTTGCTTTTTTGTACCACTTTACTGGTCTGCCTACCCCTATCACTTTGTAGAAAAAAGAATTGATTTCTTCTTCATTCCTGCTCTCATTTAAACGTTTTGCCTCGGCGAGGTTCAGTTTCAGCTTCTCTCTATCTTCTTTTGAAAGATCTCGTCTTAACGACCACCCTTTCCCATCCTCACGCTTTGTAATTTTCTGGCATTCCTTAGTACTTCTTCCGTGTGTTGATCTCTATAATCTATTGATATAAATGCCTGTGGATTGATCTCTATAATCTATCGATATAAATGCCTGTGTGTTGATCTCTATGATCTATTGATATATATGCCTGAAATTGATTACTGATTTATATATGACATGCCTGGTACTGAATAATATCATATACGTGAAGTGATTGCCAGTGATATCTCTTTAAGAGAAAGTATAGAGCTAAAGAAAGTTCAGTGATCAAGCGAGTGCATTCACAGTAAATATTATTAAGAATAGAGTAATCTTTCGGTACGGTGGAAAGTCACTGTGAGAGTATTGTGATAAGATGTTGATCGTGAGCCAGTGAAATCATAAGTAAGCCATGTGCTTGTTGAATAGTGTTTTGGAAAAAGTTAAATAAACGGGATCGTGACAGAATTAGAAAACAAATACTAGTCTGTTCCCACGATCGCGAGGGTCCCGGTCAGCTGACATTCTGACAGGTGACACGTGCCGATGTTACCATATCGTGCGCTCTAGAATATTATGCTATGATGGAGCAATTGTCATATATTATCCTGATACATTGATGTATATATATTTCTCGTTGTCTTTTAAGTAANGTTTGTTGGTATCTGGGGCTTGAACTCAGAAATTAAATTATTTAATTATTGTATTGAAATAACTCGAAGGACCACCCACTTTTGAGAAAAGAGGGAAAACAAATAAAAGTGATCATTTGAATGACACTAGAGAACCAGTGTCTATGGAAACTCATTTAATGAATAATCACTTGAAATAAATGAAGACTGTAATTATTAATTAAAGCCAAAGCCTCAAATATCAACATTGGGGGTTATTTCTAGAAGTTCATATATATCTAGGAACCAGTGTGGTTCGTCACTAGTTCATTGTGGTATTAATAACATGGTAAATCTAACTACAATATATTCAAATATATGGTAATCAAATTATAATCATTATGATCATTAATCATCATTAATCACTGAGCATAAATATTGAGCACAGTTAGAGCATAAACATTAATTACCAAATCTGGCAATAATTATTCAATGGAAATTGCTATATGAATATATAGAATCAATAATCAAATTGAATAAATTTGTACGAAAAATGTGTCTTAGCTGTAAGACGATTTCTAACGCCAGTTCATCATTCGTCCTCGTGGTCACGGAATCCCCATAGAGAAAGAACTCGAGGTAAATAACACGATTGATGAGAATCTTGCTGGCACCTCAAATACACGCTGTAATAAAGAATGTAAAGTAGCGATTGACTAGGCTACAAATTATGTTCAGATATTCATGAAACTGAGATGAGTGATAAACATTACTAACATGTTATTTTTGATGTTCATTCTTCCTGACGACAAACTACTCACAAATGTACTACCTACTTTGATGCATCAAAACTAGGAAATACTTATGTGAGCGTACAGAGTACTGAGGTCTGCCGAAATTCGCGTCTGCCAGTCTCAATGTTCACTGCTGTGCACACTTAATTACGAGTCCTGGTTCTAATTGTTGACGCGTTATTAACTGACGAGGCACTAGAGAACACATAGGCAAGTAAATTTCACTTATTAACTGGGTATCAACGTAATTCTTGTCGATAAGAATTCCCAGCAACTGCCATGTGCCTCACCCACGCTGCCTCGTGACCAAGCCTTGTTGAGTAATGGCGTCGCCGCCTTCTCCCTCCCCGCTCTCGCATTCACCACGGAAATTATTAAACACGAATTATTCTTTTCCGCGCAATTATGGATGAAATGCGATAATATGAACTGGGTTGGAATTATAGGGATTTAATAATTATAATATTCTCGATAAATGATCTCTAGCGAGAAATGGAGATGATATTTATACTTCTCCAGAGCATTCGATCGTAACAGAATAAAAACTGTTACTAAATAATTTCAATTAATAACTCTCGATTTACATTATCAGGAGTCATATTATCAGCAATATGCTCAGATTAAATTATATTAACACTACTGTTAGTGGTGTTAAGAACTACTGCAATTAGTAAGGTAATGGTAATTTATTATAATATAATAATAGATGATAAGTGTTGGAAATTTCCAACATAACTCCGGGGGGAGAAAACTCGGGTCGCAGTGCCATGTTGAGTACTGACGTACCTATCCCGAAGTTAGTATTAGTATGTTAGTATGTTAGTACACACACAACGGATGTCCCGTAATGTCAAGGACATACAAGAATTTAAGACATGAAATTTAATGTCATAATTAATAGTTTACACAAGTTAATGATTGAATCATACAATTCAAGTAACTGAGACTCTACTGTGAGGTGAATGTCTGGGTCATTGTGACTTGTAGCTGATTGGTTACTAGACATCACAACACAGTATCATCATGATCACTCAAATTGGATGAAAAATTATTTGCTCTTAGTCAGAGCTATAATAGGCTTGTAGTTTCCTTTTACATTGTTGAGCAGCTGCTCTAGTGGGGCGGGTGCTCGGTGGATCAGAATTGTTGTCCTCGGAAACTGTTGAAGCTGGTTCTGATAAACACTCTCGTTCTGCTAATTCGAGAGGTACCAACTTCTCTAATGTCTTTAGAGTAGTAGTGCCTTTGCACAAAACTCGTACTACTCTCAGGATGCCTTGGTGATCTGGGTGGATTGCAACAATTTTGCCTATAGGCCATTCTGACCTTGGTCCATCACTGTCAACTAATACTAGGTCTCCTGGTTTAAGTTGTACTTTATTATAGGGGCTCGAAGCTCCATAGTGGTACTCTCGTAGAGCGGTGAGGTACTCTCGAGTCCACACCTCATTCCACCTTTCAATTACTCTTGAGAGATGTTGGTAACTTTGTACTAAGTCACTCCTGGTTACATAGGAAGGATCGACGGGGTCCTCTTCTGCCAAAGGTATCAGAGGGCTCAGCAGGCCTCCATGTATTAAATGCGAGGGACTCAGAGGCTCTCTCTGTGAGAAATCATCTGATAGATAAGTTAATGGGCGATTGTTGACTCGCGCCTCAATTTCCACGACGAGTGTTTGGAGTTCTGAGTAACTAATTTTCTGTCGATGCAAGGTCTTCCTTAAACACTTCTTGACAGTCCCTATCATTCGTTCGTAGAACCCACCTTGCCAGGGGGCTCTGGGAGCAATAAATTTCCAGTGGCATTGTCGTCTCTGCATGACAGACTGCACTTCTGGATGATTCCATATCTCTCGTAAGCAGGCTTCTCCTGCCACAAAATTTGAGCCATTATCAGATATCATGAGTTTGGGACAGGATCTGCGAGCTGCAAATCTACGAAAAGCTTGGATGAAGGCTTCAGCACTCATGTCAGAAGTCACTTCTAAATGTACGCCTCGTGTGGTAGCACATGTGAAGAGGCAAATATAAGCTTTCACTGGTATCTTATCCGGATTGCCAGTGAGAAGCAAGGCTCCTGTGTAATCGACACCAGTGGTCTCAAACGGACGAAGATGAACTACCCTCTCTTTAGGGAGTGGTGGAGGTCCTGGGTAAGGACACACTCGAGCATCGTAGCGTTTACAGATTATACAGAACTTAATAATTGATTTGACAGTTTGACGACCTTGAGGAAGCCAATATTTCTGTCTGAGGTCGGTGAGAGTGTCTAACACTCCACCATGCAAAGTACCATATTGATGGTGATGTAAAACTAGAAGTTTGGTAATAATGTGGTGACGTGGTAGAAGGATTGGATTCTTTGTGTCCAAATCAATTTTTGCATGAAGCAAACGTCCTCCACACCTTAATATATTATGAGTGTTGGTATCATACCAGATACCTAGAGACTTGGTTAATTTATCTGGAAGATTTTCATATTCACTTCCATATGTCTCTTGTTGTGCACGTTTGATCCAGTAGATGATAGGATTGGGAAACTTATGCTTGATTCCTATCTTAGCAAGAAAGTCAAACACATGTGCTGTCACTCTTAATAACTTACTCAAGTTAGAATAATTGTGAGGATTAATAGCCGAGACTCGATGAGGTTCTGGGTCTTTCATGGGAGTAGTGATACTGGTCACTATGACTTGTGGTTTCTGTTTGGGCCACTGACCACTAACAAGCCATGAAGGTCCATTAAACCACATCGAAGACTTACTTAGCTGTTTAAATGTTAAACCTCTTGATAAGTAATCTGCAGGATTGTCCTTAGTGGGGACATGTCTGAATTTATATCCAGCAGATAATTCATGAATTTCCCTAACGCGATTACTAACGTAGGGAGTTTTATTATTGTTATTTCTTACCCATTGTAAGACTGCCTCATTGTCTGACCACACTACGATCTCACCAAAGTGAATATTATTGAGTGTCTTGGTCAGGCAATGAGCCAATCTTACTCCCACTAGCAATGCAGTTAACTCCATTTGAGGTAAAGATCTCTTCTTGATTGGAGCAACTCTTGCTTTAGATGTGAGTAAAATTGATTGTGCACTATTGACTAAGTAGGCTGCAGCGCCATATGCTTTGCCAGAGGCATCGCAAAAAATGTGCAAATTTGTAGGTAAGTTTTGTCCTGAAGCATTACGAGGAAATTTCAAAACACCTAATTGATTGAAATCCGCTGCGAGTATTTGCCATTTCTCTTGCAACTCAATTGGCAACGGATCATCCCATCCCATATGTTTCTGCCAGCATTCCTGCATTAGGAGTTTGCCCCTTATTAATATAGGACTAAGTAAGCCTAAAGGGTCAAATGGTTGACTGACATATGAGAGTAATTTTCTCATGGTAAGGGATGAATTATTGGTTTGTACTGACTTGACAT
The DNA here is from genome assembly GCA_020271785.1 of Procambarus virginalis. NCBI lineage: Eukaryota > Metazoa > Arthropoda > Malacostraca > Decapoda > Cambaridae > Procambarus > Procambarus virginalis. Next base: position 20,720 of record WNGS01000143.1, on the reverse strand, counting down.
TCATCTCGTCAGTACCTGTGTTCCATTCCACGCCCAGAACTTTTAATTGATTAGGCACCTGATAACCTGGAAATTCTTTCTCGATTATCTGGTTTAATGATTTATTGTTTGAGGCCCATGATTGTAGTGGCATATTGGCTCCTAATAACTCACGGTTAGCCTCATGGTAAATTTCTACCAATTTGGATTTATCATTAGTAGTTCCCTGGAAATTATCGACATACAAGTTGTCACTGATCTCTGCCTTATAAGGACTATTTGACTTCTTCAAATGTGTATCTAATGTGGCTTGAAGTAGAAACGGTGAGGAAGTCGCTCCGAAAAGCACAGAGGCAAACCGATAGGTTATGACCTCACTGTCAGGATCCTGGGGATCTTTAATCCAGAGAAATTTGGTGTAATTACGATCCTCCTCTTGCAAGCCTACTCTAAGGAAAGCTTTACTGATATCAGCAGTATAAGCAAAAATACCAGTACGGAATCGTAACAGTACATCATGTAGCCTTTGTGTTAGGCTAGGTCCCGTTTGGAGACATTCATTCAAAGACACGCTGTTTGCCTTCACTTTGGCACTACAGTTGAAAACAATACGTATTGGTGTTGTCAATGAATCTTTCAACACAGCGTGATGGGGTAAATAGTGACCTGTTTTTCGGTCATCATTATCAACAACTTCAATAAATTTACTGTTGAGTTGTTGCTGAATTAATTGATGGTACATATTTAATTTATCTGGCTGTTTCTTCAGCCGTATTAATTGTGACTGTAATTGAGAGGCTGCCATGAAATAATTAACTGGAAGTTGTGGATGATTCAACTTCCATGGCAATCTCACCCAGTATTGTTTGTCTTTATAGACAACTGTATCCAGATATTGCTGGTAAGTCCACATATCATCAGGACTTGGTTGTTCAGGGACAATACCTAAAGTGTCTAAATCCCACAAACGATGTACAGGTGGATCAGACTCATAATCTTCAGATATTTCTCTGAAATGTAGGGGTGACTGTTCCAAGCCTAGTCACGCCACTATTGCATTGTTATCTTGTTTGTTGGTTGACGCTGTTTTTGTTGGAAAAGCACCGGTCCAGTAAGCAACTTGCCTCCAGCAGATGACAACAAATTCATTCCGTGTTGTCTGGTGCATCCAGTTATAAATTTATAATAATGGTCAGCGCCTATAAGTATACCAACATCTGTGAGGCAGTCAGAATTTATTTTGTGATCTGCTAGCCTCATGCGGTTTCGTTTAAGATATCTCGCAGTGCGAGCTAGTCCTGTGACCTGCAGGTCTGAAGGCAGTTTATCTACTACTACCGCTTGTATTGGACTAGTAGAAGATCCAAGTCTCACTAATACCTTGACTACTTGGTATTCACGAGGTCCACTATTAGTCAAGAACCCAGAAATATTCAGTCTCACACTTTTGGCAGGTTTTAATTTTAACTGCTCAACTAATTGTTGCGTGATGAAGGTTTTCTGTGATCCCTGATCAAAGAGACCTCTAGTGTTAACTCTAGATTTCTTGTCTATTAGTTTAAGTTGAGCTGTAGGCAGAGTGGTATTATTGCCTGACTCAGTAGCAAGTACACTTATTTCCTGATGTACCTTGCAATATTGTACTGTGGTAGAATTCATAGAATTCTTCCCAGGTGTCACAGATTGGGTAGAAATTGTTCTACATAAGGCATAATGATGTACACCTTTGTGGCATCTACTGCATAACCGTAGCTGCACAACACATTTACTGGGTTCATGAGAACCCATGCACTTGGTGCATCTGTGTAATTCTTGAAGTTGTTTAATCCTGGTATTAAAGTTAGGATAAACGTACATTTGTAGGTGAGATGTTCTTGATCACAGAACAGACACCTTCTCTCTCTGACTGAATTTGTCCTTTTAGTAGACACATCAGTTGCAGTGTCAGAGGGAGATACAGTATAAATACCTACACTACCACTCCCCTTTCCAGTGGATGGAGTAGTCTTAGGCTTAGATTTATTGGATTTATTCAAAGTCAATTTGGGTTTGACTGAGATGTCAATGTTAGGTGATTTAGACTCAGGTTTAATCTTATCATGAGTCTTCAACCTGTTAACTGTTATTCTCAGCCCCTCGAATATTTGCTCGAGAGTGAGAAACTCGGTTTTATAATGTGAGCATATTTCTGCTAAGATAATTTGAGGCAATTTCCTCTGCAAAAGTAACTTGATTGACCATTCTGAAGCTGGTACATCAACTTTAGTACCTAAGGCCTTCACTAGAGACTCTGCTTCTAGCCTGAAGCTTTGAAGTGAGTCTGGTCTGTTACTTGGTGCATTCAGATCTAGCAATTGGTAATAAAGGTTAGCTATACTTAACTCCTGGTTGCAATAATTCAACTTCAGCAGTTTTATAGCTTCCACATAATTACTCTCAGTGAGAGCTAAGTTATTTATAACCTTTTTAGCTTCCCCTTTGAGAAGACTAATCAGGTATGAAAATTTAGAAATTGGGTCAAGATAAGACCTGTTATGGATATGAACTTCAAATGAAGTCCAAAATGTGTCCCAATTTTCTTCATCCAGCCCTGCAAATGTAGGTAAGTCTAAAGTAGGTAGACGAACCTCAGGTAATTGATTACTGGATTGAGACATAGTAGAATTTGTATTGGATTGATGGTTTACTATACTGGATAGTACATCAAATTTATCTTGAGTCTCATCTTCGTACTGGGAAATATTTGCTACAATTTGATCTAATTCCTCTAGATCAGTTTCAGTAGCATTCAGTGAGTTAAGATAAGACTGACTTGCAGATTTAACTTGATCAAACTTAAGATTAGCTACTCTCACTGATGATTCTAGTAGATAGTAATCAATGGGAGTTGCCTTGGACAAGTCATCAGACTTATTAATTAGTCTAGTTAAATGGCCTTTGAGGCCAATATAGGTTCTCCTTAATTGCTCAGGAGTAGCCATGTTAGCTTTAAGTCCAAATTTCATAGGACTTGATTGAATATTACTAATGAAGCTGGGATACTTGTTCATTAGTTGATAATTAATATTGAGTATAGCCTGACTTCTGGCTAAATTAAGCTCTACCTCACTTTGAGGTTAAATGTCCCTACTTAACAGTATGTAGCTAAAGATTTTGGGTGGTGTCTGCATGTCACCATTAACTTTCGTCCGGCTAGCTCATCATTATCACCATTAGATGTAATGGTGATCATACAGCAACACTCAAAACCACACACAAAAATAATGAATACACAAATAATTGATATGGGTACACTCTAATCAGAGTTACTGTAATGTTGAATCCCACCCTTGGTAGGGTCAGCACAAAAATGTATAATGTATGTACTACTCATTAGTACAGGACTAGTTGTAAGAATTTCTTGGATTGTATCCAGTTCTAAGAGACCAAAATGTTGTTTTGGTTTCTGAGAACGGATACAGTTTAATGGTAATAGGTATGTATCCAGTTCGATAAGACCAAAATGTTGTTCTGGTCTGAGAACCGATATAGATTAATATTAAATGGCATGTATCCGGTTCGAAAAGGACCAAAATGTTGGGTATCTGGGGCTTGAACTCAGAAATTAAAATTATTTAATTATTGTATTGAAATAACTCGAAGGACCACCCACTTTTGAGAAAAGAGGGAAAACAAATAAAAGTGATCATTGAATGACACTAGAGAACCAGTGTCTATGGAAACTCATTTAATGAATAATCACTTGAAATAAATGAAGACTGTAATTATTAATTAAAGCCAAAGCCTCAAATATCAACATTGGGGGGTTATTTCTAGAAGTTCATATATATCTAGGAACCAGTGTGGTTCGTCACTAGTTCATTGTGGTATTAATAACATGGTAAATCTAACTACAATATATTCAAATATATGGTAATCAAATTATAATCATTATGATCATTAATCATCATTAATCACTGAGCATAAATATTGAGCACAGTTAGAGCATAAACATTAATTACCAAATCTGGCAATAATTATTCAATAAAAAATTGTATGATTATATAGAATCAATAATCAAATTGAATAAATTTGTACGAAAAATGTGTCTTAGCTGTAAGACGATTTCTAACGCCAGTTCATCATTCGTCCTCGTGGTCACGGAATCCCCATAGAGAAAGAACTCGAGGTAAATAACACGATTGATGAGAATCTTGCTGGCACCTCAAATACACGCTGTAAGCAAAGGAATGTAAAGTAGCGATTGACTAGGCTACAAATTATGTTCAGATATTCATGAAACTGAGATGAGTGATAAACATTACTAACATGTTATTTTTGATGTTCATTCTTCCTGACGACAAACTACTCACAAATGTACTACCTACTTTGATGCACCAAAACTAGGGAAATACTTATGTGAGCGTAACAGAGTACTGAGGTCTGCCGAAATTCGCGTCTGCCAGTCTCAATGTTCACTGCTGTGCACACTTAATTACGAGTCCTGGTTCTAATTGTTGACGCGTTATTAACTGACGAGGCACTAGAGAACACATAGGCAAGTAAATTTCACTTATTAACTGGGTATCAACGTAATTCTTGTCGATAAGAACTCCCAGCAGCTGCCATGTGCCTCACCCACGCTGCCTCGTGACCAAGCCTTGTTGAGTAATGGCGTCGCCGCCTTCTCCCTCCCCGCTCTCGCATTCACCACGGAAATTATTAAACACGAATTATTCTTTTCCGCGCAATTATGGATGAAATGCGATAATATGAACTGGGTTGGAATTATAGGGATTTAATAATTATAATATTCTCGATAAATGATCTCTAGCGAGAAATGGAGATGTTATTTATACTTCTCCAGAGCATTCGATCGTAACAGAATAAAAACTGTTACTAAATAATTTCAATTAATAACTCTCGATTTACATTATCAGGAGTCATATTATCAGCAATATGCTCAGATTAAATTATATTAACACTACTGTTAGTGGTGTTAAGAACTACTGCAATTAGTAAGGTAATGGTAATTTATTATAATATAATAATAGATGATAAGTGTTGGAAATTTCCAACAATGTGGGAGAACTCAGTGCCAAATGCTTAATGCACAGACTAGCCTATTACCACTAGCTGAAGTTTATAACTTTTTAGACACTCCACCCACCAGGGGACTCGAACACTGGCCAACGAGGTGGCAGTTGCACGCTGTATCCACTACACTATACTTCAAAGCCATGGCAATGAGATAGTGTGAGACCTCTGGTGCTTTGCATCGATCCCTGTTATGTGGGAGAACTCAGTGCCAAATGCTTAATGCACAGACTAGCCTATTACCACTAGCTGAAGTTTATAACTTTTTAGACACTCCACCCACCAGGGGACTCGAACACTGGCCAACGAGGTGGCAGTTGCACGCTGTATCCACTACACTATACTTCAAAGCCATGGCAATGAGATAGTGTGAGACCTCTGGTGCTTTGCATCGATCCCTGTTATGTGGGAGAACTCAGTGCCAAATGCTTAATGCACAGACTAGCCTATTACCACTAGCTGAAGTTTATAACTTTTTAGACACTCCACCCACCAGGGGACTCGAACACTGGCCAACGAGGTGGCAGTTGCACGCTGTATCCACTACACTATACTTCAAAGCCATGGCAATGAGATAGTGTGAGACCTCTGGTGCTTTGCATCGATCCCTGTTATGTGGGAGAACTCAGTGCCAAATGCTTAATGCACAGACTAGCCTATTACCACTAGCTGAAGTTTATAACTTTTTAGACACTCCACCCACCAGGGGACTCGAACACTGGCCAACGAGGTGGCAGTTGCACGCTGTATCCACTACACTATACTTCAAAGCCATGGCAATGAGATAGTGTGAGACCTCTGGTGCTTTGCATCGATCCCTGTTATGTGGGAGAACTCAGTGCCAAATGCTTAATGCACAGACTAGCCTATTACCACTAGCTGAAGTTTATAACTTTTTAGACACTCCACCCACCAGGGGACTCGAACACTGGCCAACGAGGTGGCAGTTGCACGCTGTATCCACTACACTATACTTCAAAGCCATGGCAATGAGATAGTGTGAGACCTCTGGTGCTTTGCATCGATCCCTGTTATGTGGGAGAACTCAGTGCCAAATGCTTAATGCACAGACTAGCCTATTACCACTAGCTGAAGTTTATAACTTTTTAGACACTCCACCCACCAGGGGACTCGAACACTGGCCAACGAGGTGGCAGTTGCACGCTGTATCCACTACACTATACTTCAAAGCCATGGCAATGAGATAGTGTGAGACCTCTGGTGCTTTGCATCGATCCCTGTTATGTGGGAGAACTCAGTGCCAAATGCTTAATGCACAGACTAGCCTATTACCACTAGCTGAAGTTTATAACTTTTTAGACACTCCACCCACCAGGGGACTCGAACACTGGCCAACGAGGTGGCAGTTGCACGCTGTATCCACTACACTATACTTCAAAGCCATGGCAATGAGATAGTGTGAGACCTCTGGTGCTTTGCATCGATCCCTGTTATGTGGGAGAACTCAGTGCCAAATGCTTAATGCACAGACTAGCCTATTACCACTAGCTGAAGTTTATAACTTTTTAGACACTCCACCCACCAGGGGACTCGAACACTGGCCAACGAGGTGGCAGTTGCACGCTGTATCCACTACACTATACTTCAAAGCCATGGCAATGAGATAGTGTGAGACCTCTGGTGCTTTGCATCGATCCCTGTTATGTGGGAGAACTCAGTGCCAAATGCTTAATGCACAGACTAGCCTATTACCACTAGCTGAAGTTTATAACTTTTTAGACACTCCACCCACCAGGGGACTCGAACACTGGCCAACGAGGTGGCAGTTGCACGCTGTATCCACTACACTATACTTCAAAGCCATGGCAATGAGATAGTGTGAGACCTCTGGTGCTTTGCATCGATCCCTGTTATGTGGGAGAACTCAGTGCCAAATGCTTAATGCACAGACTAGCCTATTACCACTAGCTGAAGTTTATAACTTTTTAGACACTCCACCCACCAGGGGACTCGAACACTGGCCAACGAGGTGGCAGTTGCACGCTGTATCCACTACACTATACTTCAAAGCCATGGCAATGAGATAGTGTGAGACCTCTGGTGCTTTGCATCGATCCCTGTTATGTGGGAGAACTCAGTGCCAAATGCTTAATGCACAGACTAGCCTATTACCACTAGCTGAAGTTTATAACTTTTTAGACACTCCACCCACCAGGGGACTCGAACACTGGCCAACGAGGTGGCAGTTGCACGCTGTATCCACTACACTATACTTCAAAGCCATGGCAATGAGATAGTGTGAGACCTCTGGTGCTTTGCATCGATCCCTGTTATGTGGGAGAACTCAGTGCCAAATGCTTAATGCACAGACTAGCCTATTACCACTAGCTGAAGTTTATAACTTTTTAGACACTCCACCCACCAGGGGACTCGAACACTGGCCAACGAGGTGGCAGTTGCACGCTGTATCCACTACACTATACTTCAAAGCCATGGCAATGAGATAGTGTGAGACCTCTGGTGCTTTGCATCGATCCCTGTTATGTGGGAGAACTCAGTGCCAAATGCTTAATGCACAGACTAGCCTATTACCACTAGCTGAAGTTTATAACTTTTTAGACACTCCACCCACCAGGGGACTCGAACACTGGCCAACGAGGTGGCAGTTGCACGCTGTATCCACTACACTATACTTCAAAGCCATGGCAATGAGATAGTGTGAGACCTCTGGTGCTTTGCATCGATCCCTGTTATGTGGGAGAACTCAGTGCCAAATGCTTAATGCACAGACTAGCCTATTACCACTAGCTGAAGTTTATAACTTTTTAGACACTCCACCCACCAGGGGACTCGAACACTGGCCAACGAGGTGGCAGTTGCACGCTGTATCCACTACACTATACTTCAAAGCCATGGCAATGAGATAGTGTGAGACCTCTGGTGCTTTGCATCGATCCCTGTTATGTGGGAGAACTCAGTGCCAAATGCTTAATGCACAGACTAGCCTATTACCACTAGCTGAAGTTTATAACTTTTTAGACACTCCACCCACCAGGGGACTCGAACACTGGCCAACGAGGTGGCAGTTGCACGCTGTATCCACTACACTATACTTCAAAGCCATGGCAATGAGATAGTGTGAGACCTCTGGTGCTTTGCATCGATCCCTGTTATGTGGGAGAACTCAGTGCCAAATGCTTAATGCACAGACTAGCCTATTACCACTAGCTGAAGTTTATAACTTTTTAGACACTCCACCCACCAGGGGACTCGAACACTGGCCAACGAGGTGGCAGTTGCACGCTGTATCCACTACACTATACTTCAAAGCCATGGCAATGAGATAGTGTGAGACCTCTGGTGCTTTGCATCGATCCCTGTTATGTGGGAGAACTCAGTGCCAAATGCTTAATGCACAGACTAGCCTATTACCACTAGCTGAAGTTTATAACTTTTTAGACACTCCACCCACCAGGGGACTCGAACACTGGCCAACGAGGTGGCAGTTGCACGCTGTATCCACTACACTATACTTCAAAGCCATGGCAATGAGATAGTGTGAGACCTCTGGTGCTTTGCATCGATCCCTGTTATGTGGGAGAACTCAGTGCCAAATGCTTAATGCACAGACTAGCCTATTACCACTAGCTGAAGTTTATAACTTTTTAGACACTCCACCCACCAGGGGACTCGAACACTGGCCAACGAGGTGGCAGTTGCACGCTGTATCCACTACACTATACTTCAAAGCCATGGCAATGAGATAGTGTGAGACCTCTGGTGCTTTGCATCGATCCCTGTTATGTGGGAGAACTCAGTGCCAAATGCTTAATGCACAGACTAGCCTATTACCACTAGCTGAAGTTTATAACTTTTTAGACACTCCACCCACCAGGGGACTCGAACACTGGCCAACGAGGTGGCAGTTGCACGCTGTATCCACTACACTATACTTCAAAGCCATGGCAATGAGATAGTGTGAGACCTCTGGTGCTTTGCATCGATCCCTGTTATGTGGGAGAACTCAGTGCCAAATGCTTAATGCACAGACTAGCCTATTACCACTAGCTGAAGTTTATAACTTTTTAGACACTCCACCCACCAGGGGACTCGAACACTGGCCAACGAGGTGGCAGTTGCACGCTGTATCCACTACACTATACTTCAAAGCCATGGCAATGAGATAGTGTGAGACCTCTGGTGCTTTGCATCGATCCCTGTTATGTGGGAGAACTCAGTGCCAAATGCTTAATGCACAGACTAGCCTATTACCACTAGCTGAAGTTTATAACTTTTTAGACACTCCACCCACCAGGGGACTCGAACACTGGCCAACGAGGTGGCAGTTGCACGCTGTATCCACTACACTATACTTCAAAGCCATGGCAATGAGATAGTGTGAGACCTCTGGTGCTTTGCATCGATCCCTGTTATGTGGGAGAACTCAGTGCCAAATGCTTAATGCACAGACTAGCCTATTACCACTAGCTGAAGTTTATAACTTTTTAGACACTCCACCCACCAGGGGACTCGAACACTGGCCAACGAGGTGGCAGTTGCACGCTGTATCCACTACACTATACTTCAAAGCCATGGCAATGAGATAGTGTGAGACCTCTGGTGCTTTGCATCGATCCCTGTTATGTGGGAGAACTCAGTGCCAAATGCTTAATGCACAGACTAGCCTATTACCACTAGCTGAAGTTTATAACTTTTTAGACACTCCACCCACCAGGGGACTCGAACACTGGCCAACGAGGTGGCAGTTGCACGCTGTATCCACTACACTATACTTCAAAGCCATGGCAATGAGATAGTGTGAGACCTCTGGTGCTTTGCATCGATCCCTGTTATGTGGGAGAACTCAGTGCCAAATGCTTAATGCACAGACTAGCCTATTACCACTAGCTGAAGTTTATAACTTTTTAGACACTCCACCCACCAGGGGACTCGAACACTGGCCAACGAGGTGGCAGTTGCACGCTGTATCCACTACACTATACTTCAAAGCCATGGCAATGAGATAGTGTGAGACCTCTGGTGCTTTGCATCGATCCCTGTTATGTGGGAGAACTCAGTGCCAAATGCTTAATGCACAGACTAGCCTATTACCACTAGCTGAAGTTTATAACTTTTTAGACACTCCACCCACCAGGGGACTCGAACACTGGCCAACGAGGTGGCAGTTGCACGCTGTATCCACTACACTATACTTCAAAGCCATGGCAATGAGATAGTGTGAGACCTCTGGTGCTTTGCATCGATCCCTGTTATGTGGGAGAACTCAGTGCCAAATGCTTAATGCACAGACTAGCCTATTACCACTAGCTGAAGTTTATAACTTTTTAGACACTCCACCCACCAGGGGACTCGAACACTGGCCAACGAGGTGGCAGTTGCACGCTGTATCCACTACACTATACTTCAAAGCCATGGCAATGAGATAGTGTGAGACCTCTGGTGCTTTGCATCGATCCCTGTTATGTGGGAGAACTCAGTGCCAAATGCTTAATGCACAGACTAGCCTATTACCACTAGCTGAAGTTTATAACTTTTTAGACACTCCACCACCAGGGGACTCGAACACTGGCCAACGAGGTGGCAGTTGCACGCTGTATCCACTACACTATACTTCAAAGCCATGGCAATGAGATAGTGTGAGACCTCTGGTGCTTTGCATCGATCCCTGTTATGTGGGAGAACTCAGTGCCAAATGCTTAATGCACAGACTAGCCTATTACCACTAGCTGAAGTTTATAACTTTTTAGACACTCCACCCACCAGGGGACTCGAACACTGGCCAACGAGGTGGCAGTTGCACGCTGTATCCACTACACTATACTTCAAAGCCATGGCAATGAGATAGTGTGAGACTCTGGTGCTTGCATCGATCCCTTTTGATCGTGTGATATCATCTCCTTCCTGGTTTTATCTTCCAGTCTCTTATTGACATTCTTCCTTCAGTTTATTGCTAAGTGTTATTTTCTTTTCTCTCTGTGCTTCATTCATCACATTCAATACTTCTATTTATTGTCATTGTTTTATCTGTGTTCACGTTCCTTTTTACATTTCCTTGCTTTAATTTTTCATTCTTTAATGTTGGTAAACAGTGAGAGTGTGGCCAGGACGAACCAGACCAAACACAGACTCCTGGACCACTCGTCTCTCCCGTAGCAGCATCCGTCTGGGGTTGGCATGACCTCATCTCTCCAACAACTGAGATATCTTTTTTCGAAGTAGTCCAGTTTATCAGGCATAGACATGATTCAACGTAAGAATTCTTTGCCTCTGTGACAGCATAATCGTTGCTCAGGCAATGCATATGCGATTTTGAGACCACTCTGGTCTCGATGCAAAATCACTTAGGTGACGGAGATGTTCCATTATTCCGGACAATGTGAGGAATGTTCATGTACGAGGGACATCTGCAGGTATCGATCAGAAGTTCATAAGGCAGCAGGTGAACGTATACTCTTGAAATAATTTTCAAGGCTATGTATACTCTGAGTATCACTTTTAGAGTATCAAATTAACTCATAACTTCTTTAAATATTTTCCCCTACGAATCGTCAGTTACATGAAATTTATATAAAACCGTAATGAATATTAATGGAGAGGAAAAATTTAATTAAAGCTTACTAGTTTGAAGACTCTAGATTTAACAAATACGGATCTTCAAAGGGATCTAATTTTTGTTATATTACTAGCACTATAGTTCTACCTTCCCTGTTAAAGCATTTCTCATGTGCACATCTAAGTTCATTCCACATAATGTCTGATTTTTTCAGATTGTGATACATTTTGGTCCCGTGTTTAAGTCCGATGTTACTATACAATATATGATGTTCAGAATGCAGGCATCCCACTATAAAACACAGATAAACTGCATAATTTTAGTTAAGGTAAGCATTCTGTTACATTATGATGATGAATCTGTTTGATTACAATAATTTTTTCACAACATATTTTTATATACATATATATATATTTGCCTTTTTCTCCATGTCTCCCTGTTGCTTTCTGTTTGTGTTTTTCTATGTCTGGGTCTCCTTGTCTCCGCAATCTGTCTCTCTCTCTCCCTCTCAGTCTCTGTGTCCCTTCTCTTTCTCTGCGACAAGATTTTATTAAGCTGGCGACATATTAAGCAGATGTCCCTGTAATTCCCAGACAGTGCAGAAAATATTATCTCACAAAAAATACTGCAAAAAAGTTTCGACCAAGCAATATTTCTGCCAACAACGGAGAAGCCGGAAGAAATGAACACAAGAACCCTATTCAGCTTAGCATTAATCTAATTTAACTTTCAATTTAACTCTGCTGGATAAAAAATGAAGGTGAGGAGCTGAAGGAAAGGATCAAGGATTCAGTATTCAGTTAATCCTGCCTGGATTACAGCTCGGGTGTGGAGGTTGGTTTTCTGGAGGATAATTTCTTGATTTTTAATCTCTTTAATATATGTTGGTCATAAGATTCTTCTCCCATGCACACGTGCTCCCCCCTCACCCACACACACAGTGGGTGTGTGTACTATGTAGGGAAACCTGGTGCCTGAGTGGACAGCGCTCGGCATTCGTAGTCCTAGGGACCGGGGATCGATCCCCGGCAATAGCGGAAACAAATGGGCAGAGTTTCATTCATCCTGATGCCCTGTTACCTAACAGTAAATACGTGCCTGGGAGTTTGACAGTTGCAACGGGCTGTTTCCTGTGTGTGTGGAATAATAATAAAATTGTACTCAATTGACTGATTGACAGTTGAGAGGTGGGCCGAACGAGCCAGAGCTCAACCCCCACAAGCACAACTAGGTGAATACAACTCGGTATATATATATATATATATATATATATATATATATATATATATATATATATATATATATATATATATATATATATATATATATATATATATATATATATATATATATATATATATATATATATATATATATATATATATATATATATATATATATATATATATATATATATATATATATATATATATATATATATATATATATATATATATATATATATATATATATATATATATATATATATATATATATATATATATATATATACACAAACACACACACACACACACATACCAGCTCTAATGGTAAGGAAAGGCTGGGAGATTGAGGGGATAGTTATTCAGGGCTGTGAAGGTTTCAGTGACTACATAGCAGGTACCATAACAAATGGAGGGAAGAAAATTATAGTCGTAGTCATATATAATCCACCACCAAATGACAGAAGACCTAGACAGGAATATGATAGAAACAACATGGCCACCATTAACATAATAGAAAGAGCAGCTTCTGTTGCTAGCAGGAATGGATCTGGACTACTAATTATGAGAGACTTCAACCATGGGAAGATAGGTTGGAAGAACAGAGACCTGCATGGAGGACCAGAAACATGGAGAGCTAAGCTGCTGGATGTGGCAACAAGAAACTTTCTAAGTCAGCACGTCACGGATCCAACAAGAATGAGAGGAGAAGATGAACCAGCAATGCTTGATTTGATATTTACCCTAAATGAGTGGGATATAAGGGAAGTTAAGATGGAAGCACCCTTGGGAATAAGTGACCACAGTGTATTGAACTTTGAGTACCTGGTAGAGCTAGGAATTATCTCCCCCCAAAAGGAACTAGGAATCAAAAGGCTGGCATACCGCAAGGGGAATTATGAACAGATGAGGGGTTTCCTAAGTGAAATACCTTGGGACACAGACCTCAGAGATAAGTCTGTACAGGGTATGATGGACTATGTTACCCAAAAGTGTCAGGAGGCAGTAAACAGGTTCATCCCGGCCCAAAGGGAAAAATCCGAGAAGCAACAGAAGAATCCATGGTATAATAGGGCATGTATTGAAGCGAAGAAACTGAACAAAAGGGCGTGGAGGAACTTCCGGAATAACAGAACACCAGAAAGCAGAGAGAGATACCAGAGAACCAGGAATGAGTACGTCAGGGTGAGAAGAGAAGCAAAGAAAAGTTTTGAAAATGATATAGCAAACAAAGCCAAGACCGAACCGAAGCTGCTCCACAGTCACATCAGAAGGAAAACAACAGTGAAAGAACAGGTATTGAAACTTAGAACAGGCGAGGACAGGTATACAGAGAATGGCAAAGAGGTGTGTGAAGAACTCAACAAGAGGTTCCAGGAGGTCTTCACAATAGAACAAGGTGAGGTCACTGTGCTAAGAGAAAGGGAGGTAAACCAGGCGGCCTTGGAAGAGTTCGAAATTACGAGAGAGGAGGTCAAGAGACACCTGCTGGATCTGGATGTTAGAAAGGCTGTTGGGCCAGACGGGATCTCACCTTGGGCACTGAAAGAGTGTGCAGAGGCACTTTGCTTGCCACTCTCCATAGTGTATAGTAAGTCACTGGAGACGGGAGATCTACCAGAAATATGGAAGACGGCGAATGTGGTCCCAATATACAAAAAGGGCGACAGGCAAGAGGCACTGAACTACAGGCCAGTGTCCTTGACTTGTATACCATGCAAGGTGATGGAGAAGATCGTGAGAAAAAACCTGGTAACACATCTGGAGAGAAGGGACTTCGTGACAAATCGCCAACATGGGTTCAGGGAGGGTAAATCTTGCCTTACAGGATTGATAGAGTTCTATGATCAGGTGACAAAGATTAAGCAAGAAAGAGAGGGCTGGGCAGATTGCATTTTCCTGGATTGTCGGAAAGCCTTTGACACAGTACCGCACAAGAGGCTGGTACATAAGCTGGAGAGACAGGCAGGTGTATCTGGTAAGGTACTCCAGTGGATGCCTCACGCCGCATTAGGGATGATGACGTCAGAAAAGAAGGTGACTGCAGAAGGCTTGCTTTTACTGAATGAGAATTTTTGATTTTGTTATATGCTACAGTAAGGTGTGGGGGAGGCATGGTTTTTTGAGCGAATGTGAGATGTGCATATGTACTTATGTACGCGCATATATATTTATGTGTTATGAAGCAATATTGGATTAGTACTGAAATCGCATTTAAGTCACTATGCCTGGCAGGGAACTGTTTTCATAGAAATGACTGATAGGGGAGAACGCTGAGATACATGATAGTTCATGCTCTGTGTTGCTTCCCCTTTTTGCAATGGCCGATAGTTGGAAGTCAATAGAAAATTTATAACAGACTAGGGTTGATGGTATTTTACATTAGGTTTCAGCACCACTGTTGTAACGCAAAACACATGACTCATAGACCGGCTATTTAATCCCCTTGATCGTGCCTGTGCAGGAACGCGGGGAGGCTAGCTGGTGACGTCATTAACCATTAGCAATGCCTGTGCATGGGTCGCCGAGGTAACGAAAAATGACTGCGCCTAGAGTGCAACTCTGAAAACGAACCCAGACTGGAGAGGAATTTCGCCGCGGTAACGAAAAATGACTGCGCCTAGAGTGCAACTCTGAAAACGAACCCAGACTGGAGAGGAATTTCGCCGAGGTAACGAAAAATGACTGCGCCTAGAGTGCAACTCTGAAAAAAGCAAAATGTTGCACTCTAGGCGCACTTTCCACGATATTTCTAAATTTTTCTATAAGATTTTCCTACTTATTTTCCTCATAAGAACTCTTAACGAACTTTTAAAATCTCGGAAATTATTTTCCTCATAAGAATTAACTAATTCCAAAATTGTGACGACCCAAATTCGCCTGAAACCTCTGACACGCTACACGGGAATTTTGAATTTCTCCCATAAGAACCTTAACAAACTTCTATGACATTATTTTCATCATAAGAACACTTAACGAACTTCTATCATCTCAGATATTATTTTCTCATACGATCTAGTAGTAGGGATGACACGCCACACGGGAATTTTTGTTTCTTTGGAAATTCCCGTGTGGCGTGTCAGGGGTTTCAGGTGAAATTGGCTAGTCACAGACTTGGAATTAAGGAAAATCGTATGAGAAAATAATATCTGAGATGATAGAAGTTCGTTAAGTGTTCTTATGATGAAAATATTGTCATAGAAGTTTGTTAAGGATCTTATGGGAGAAATTCAAAATTCCTGTGTAGCGTGTCAGAGGTTTCAGGCGAATTTGGGTCGTCACAATTTTGGAATTAGTTAATTCTTATGAGGAAAATAATTTCCAAGATTTTAAAAGTTTGCTAAGAGTTCTTATGAGGAAAATAAGTAGGAAAATCTTATAGAAAAATTTAGAAATATAGTGTTTGTGTCACAACATTTCCATGTAAAACTCTACGGACATATTTTGCCAGTTTTCAAAACCTTGTATTTTTCAAAGTTCATTTTCCACCAGGCGGTGCTCTCGGCTGAGACATCTTATCCGGCACCCTATAAAAAAACTCCTTCACCCGCGACACCCAGACAGTGGATGAGCACCACGGGATCGGAAGCACCTGGGCATCTCAATAAGGGCCCAACACCGGACCCTCACAGGGCACGACCCCAGCAGTCGGGACTAGGCTTCCCCCAGACCAGGGCAACGAAGATGGGAGAACCGCAGGGGATGCAGGCGCAGCATCGACCTCATCACAGGGCACAGGAGCCGAGGCCCCCCCGCCGCACATCTTTCCGCAACACCACGACGAGGTCCTGATCATCAGGGCCAACCCCCCCCCCCCCCCACTGCGGGGATCCAACTTCAGGAGACGCAGGAGGGGGTGCACAGGCAGCAACTTCGGAGCCCCCGCACAGCTCCATCATCCACGGCGCGGGACGCCAGCTGAGCACCATACCCCCCCACCTCCTCCCAAGGTACACCACGAAGGGGAGACACACTCCGAGCCCGCCGCGAACGCTTCGAGACAGGCCGCACCACACCACGCTCAGCAGGCCCTTCCGCAGGCATAGCCACCGGTCTCCCATCCCACACAGGCCACACCCGCACCATCCAAAGAGTCCACAGAGGCCACATCGCCCGCACTGTCCACATCATCCATGGAAACAGCCTCAGAACACCGACGAGCACGCTTCTGCAATGGATGGAAAGAGCAGAACCACAGTCACCAACACACACAGGCACGGCAGGCACCTCCCCCTGCCGAAGCCCCCCCCCCTCCAAAACAGCAGAACCCGAGTCCCCAGGAGCTGTTACCACATCCACAGGTGGGAGTGGGACATGAACCTTCACCGGGACATCCCGCACTTCACGCAGCACAGGCGACGGCCCGACATCCACACACTTCGGCTCAACAACCTTAGGAGCCACAGCAGTCACCAGACGTGTCGGACAGGCCGTAGAACTCGCCTCAACAGGCGGAGAAGCAGACAGGCAATCAGGCGCCTCGGGCACAGCACCCACTCCGTCCTCAGAACAGTCTAAACGCAACAAGGGCGGAAATTCCTCCGCATGAAAAATATGCACCCGACCAGTTGCTCTCACGTCGCACGCTGCAGCCAGATGACCCTCATGACCACACCTATAACAGGTGCGCGGTTGACCCCGGTACTGGCAGCGGAGTGTGTAACCCAACAGGGACATCAATCACGGTACACTACACTTCAGCGACATCGTCACGGTGCTGGAGCCGTCAAGCATACCAACACAGTGCCCGGATACGACCTTGTTCCAACGAACACTTAACACTGTCCCAAATCGCTCAAAACAGGAGGTCAAGAAGTCGTCCTGAAATTCGAAGGGGGGCACCATGCACCGCCACAGATGTCAAGGTGACACTAAGATTCACTACCTTAACAGAACCAGCAGTATCAGGGAGAGGGTAAACACGCCTCTCACACCGCTCGAGAAACGCCTGAAAGGCAGCCTGGAGGCGGAACTTGACCACAGCACGGGTGCCCTGAAGCAGCTGGATGCCCACCAGGTCCGACAGCTGCACATGAAGCACGTCCACCAGAGCGACACCAACCAACGGTGTCACCCTGGTGGACGTGCCCCACCAGGGCGATGTCACATAATGTCTCCCAGCGTAATATGTCCAGCATTAAAATCTCCCATGTATATTGTCCCATGATTGTCTAGATATGGGAGCAATTTTACATTGAGTTTCTGGCTTCTGGCATATATGTTGAGGAATGAGAAGTGACCTGCTGTAATTTGTACATGAGAGTGATGGTACTGTGTGTGTACATTGTCAGGCGTGCTCACAAGAATGTGCGGTAAATCACTTCTGATGTATGTTAATAGGCCTGTGGCGTTACTGTTATTATAGGATGCATACCCTCTGATCATTGGTTGTTGTTTTTTTATCATGTTGGATGGGTAGGGCTCTTGTTAAGCAATTATATCTATGTTGTTACTGGTAACATGTGCAATTAGGTCATTCAGTCTTTTGTTGATGCTACGAATATTCCAACTGAGAAACATAATGGTTCTTGTGTCAACAGCAGCCATTGTCTTTGTGTTGTTCCTCCCTGGGACTGTTGGTCCCATTGTTGCCCTCGTCCCACTTCCACAATGTGTCAATAAGTGACTGTACTACGCAAAGAGCCGCACCAACCTGGCGTTTGGTGCCGTCAGGAACATCTGGTGACATCATCAGTTTCTGGATCACTGAGCAACTTTGGATGGGTCCGCGAGTGAATGTTCTCTGTAAGTTGCATGGCATAATTACTGTCACTCAGAATATTATCATTTTCATTCTCGTACTTGGCTTGAGCACGTTCGTTAAGGTCACTAATCATTTTAAAATATGCTGATGCAAATCGACTGCCTTTTCCAGTTAATGTTTCTGTGTCACTAACACTGCTGGCATCACTGAGTTGACTGACGACGTCGCTGCCACCGCCTCCGTTGTCGCTCTCATCTCTGCTGCCGTTGCTGCCCACCACAGGTACCTTTAGCAGCGCGGGCCACCGCTGTGACACAGCAGTGTGGAGGCTGCTGTATCTCATGTGAAGGAGCCCGACATAGCGTCTGTATAATTTCAGCCAGTTCTGCTACCTGTGCTTGCAAGGCTGCCAACTGTCCTTTAACTGTTGTCTCAGGCTGTTGTGTGTTATCAACGGCCTTGCTGATACTGTCACCATTATGGGGTGGGACAACAGTACTAGAGCCGGCATCAGTAGGCACTTGTTGTGTCTCGGGCACTTGCCTCCTTGTGCCAAGGGAGGCTGGCCGTTTGGTACAGTCTGAGTGAAAAATGGTTACTTCTTCCGTACCACATCTGAAACACTTCAGCGGCGGTTTAGACAGAGCCACAGATTCAGGTTGTTGCCCTGCTTCTGTTGCAGTGTTCTGTTGCTCCTGTTCCTGCTTTCTTTGGTCTCTGGCCTTCTTTTAATGACAGTCTTTCAGTGCATAAGGACCGGAACAGAGAGCACACTTGGGTGTGGGGCACCAGCAGTGCTTAGCTATGTGGTCACTGCCACAGCACACGTCACACTCCACAGGGTCTGGCTGCCACACCCTGAACGTGTTGGGAGGCGCATACAACCCACCAAACCAATACTTGTCAGGTGGCGTGTCAGGCTTTTTCCAGACTATGACTATTTGATCAGTAGGCTTACCATTCTTGGTCAATCTTCGTGCTCTGTGTACTCTGCCTAATTCATAGGCCCACTCAAGTGGATACCCGTGACTGTACCTGTAGACTAGGTATTCATCCGTCTTCTTGTTCCGTGTTGGATTATCTAGAGGGGAAAGCTTTACATCACCTATTTTCCCTTGTAGAAGAGCCTCCACAACCTGCTGCTTCTCTCTTGAAACATACACATATGCGGAGTTGATATGTGGACGTACCACACCTGAGGAGCCAGGCGGGTACACCACGCTCAGTTTCTTACTCCACACAATCGTGTCCGCCACATTCGTGTCTTAAGGGAAGGTCAGACGTGTGTACTCGCTCCTTGGTGTTATTGGACGTCGTCCACCGTGTTGTTCACCAGGCTTCTGTTTCCCTTGTTTCCTTCTCTGGCTCTTACTTATCACCTCCACAAACTCATCACTGGGTGGTGGAGTGACAGTGTCACTGGTCACGGTGGGGGAGAACCCTGATGGTCCAGCAGCTACCTCCGCCATACCTGCTTCTTCAGGCGACGTTAATTGTTGTAACCTCCTCTGCAGGGTATTCCACCACCTGTTTACTTAAGAGGCCTGGGATCACCTAGGGTGGCAGTCCATTCCCTATTATACCGTGTTGTAAGGACGGATAAATATGACGGAAAAAGTAAGATTAATAATTCTAACACGAATTTTCTCGATCTTTCTTATGTTTCTTTTCACTGTTGATGGTAAATGAAAAATCAATTCTCCAAAATTCATTTTTATTTCTAATCTGACGCGACACTTGAGCGCGTTTCGTAAAACTTATTACATTTTCAAAGGCTTTAGTTTACACACACACACAACTATAACTGAATAGAGCTCAAACATCTTCGATTTCATATACCTGCATTTGGGTGAGGTGACATGTTACAATAGTATTGGATGAGGTGAAAACAGATTTTCAACACAAGCCAAAACGGAGTATAGAATGGGGTATAAGCTAAAGGGAAGTATGGAAGTAACTGCAGAGGGCCAATTGGCCCATATTTCTTGATGCTTCTATATTGGAGCAGAGTCTTTAAGTGGGTAGAATATAGTTGTGCATTAATTGGCTGTTGACTGCTGGTGTTGACTTCTTGATGTGTAGTGCCTCGCAGATGTCAAGCCTCCTGCTGTCGCTGTATCTATCGATGATTCTGTGATGTTTGCTAGATTTCTTCTGGTGATGGTTTGGTTGTGGGAAGAGATTATATGTTCCTTAATGGAGC